>MPDP01000032.1:0-205105 GCA_030869315.1 Colletotrichum cuscutae | reverse complement strand
TAATAATAATAATAATAATAATAATAATAATAATAATAATAATAATAATAATAATAATAATAATAATAATAATAATAATAATAATAATAATAATAATAATAATAATAATAATAATAATAATAATAATGAATAAAGGAAGCGTTTTTTAATTTTAATAAAAAAAAGCGAAATAACGAATATATATATATATATATACGAGTTAAAATTAAAAGCGTAGTAAATATTAATAATAAAAAGGTCGGTACTATTCTTAACGACGGTAACGAGGGTATTTTTAATATTATATTATTATAAGCTATTATTATTTAAAGAGTAATAAACTTAGCTAAGTAAGCGGCTTATAAAATAGTAATATTAGGCGCTTAATATTACTATTAATAATCCGTAGTTATAAACTTTATAAAAATAAAAGTTAAAAAGTTAGAAAATTTGAAAAAAAAAATAGTCTATTAAAATAATAGGAGTATTTATTAGTACTGTATATTAATACTATATAATTAATGTCGAGAACTGCCCAAGTAACTAGTAAAAGTAAAATATAAAATTAAATATTTAAAAAGTAATATAATACTTTCTAATAATATAAAATTTAACTAAGTAGTAATATAAATACTATAAATAACCCTTTGGGGTCCAGTCTGCCTCATTGGGGGCCATCTTCGCTTTTACGGGCAAGCTGGTCTATTAGGGTTAATATCGAGTGTTTTTATTACGTACTTTAATAAAACTTTATAACTAATTATAGCCGGCCATAGCTATTACTAACTATTAATATAGCTTATCCTATTACTAATAACGTAATATATTAATAACCTTTTAAATAGCTAAAACCTACCTCCTATTTTCTAACTTATTTAATAACTTTAGAATATCCTTTTTAATCTCTCTAAACTTCTTATTCTACTACTACGATATTAGGGTATTAATTATATTCTATAGTTAATTAAGTATTTTATTAAGACTATATTATATAAGTTAAGTACTAATAATAGTAATACCTATATCGATATACATATTTCGGATCTTTAAGTTAATAATATCTAATCCGTATTCCTTAAGATAACCTTATTATAGTTCGGGGTCCTTTAGTATAATACTTATAAGATCGAACTTCTAGCCCTTAAGGTATCCCTAGGGGTTAATAATAACTAGGTATCTTAGTATTTTAATAATATATATTTAAGAGTAAGTAAACGATTCGATAGTAATAATAATAGGGTAATAGTAATAAATAGTAAGGGAAGTAACGTTTTTTAACTTCGATAAAAGAAACGAGGTAATAAATATGTGTGTATATATAAGTTAAAGTTGAAAGTACTAGGGTAAATATTAGGTCGATATTATTCTTAACGACGGTAACAAGGGTATTTCTAATACTACTATTATAAGCTATAGTTACCTAGAGAGTAGCAAACTTAGCTAAGTGGGCGGCTTATAAAGTAGTAGCATTAGGCGCCTAATATCGCTATTAATAATCTATAGTTATAAACTTTATAAAAAGAAAAGTTAAAAAAGTAGAAAATCTAAAAAAAATAGTCTATTAAGATAGTAAGAGTATCTATTAATACTATATATTAATACTATGTAAATAATACTAAGAACCGCCCGAGTAGCTAGCAAAGGCAGAATAAAAAAAACAAATACTATAAATAATTAAGTTAATATATATTAAGATTTAATAAATTAATATTAGTTTAAAAATTATATTTTATAAAATTAAAAGTCCTTTTAATATAGGTTATATTATAAATATAAAGAAATATATAAGGGGTTTTTTAATTTTTAATAAAAAGAGGTATATAATATAGAATCTAGTTACTTATATAAGCTAATGTTAAGAGGTTTTATATACGTTAAAATAGGTATATTTTACTCTTTAAATAGCTAGAACTTAGAGGAGTTTTAATTAATAATTAAGTATAGAGTATAATATACTTAGTTTTCTTTAATACGTAATATATAGTACGGCCCTAGCGGATTACTCTATTGGGGGGATATTAACTTATATAAATAGCTAAGTCTAATATAATCCGTTCTTTTTTATAAATATTTTAATTACTTAAAGGGGCCCGTAAGAGCTATTTAAAATACTAATTTATTATTTTAACTTTATATATTTTTAACTTACTTATTATAATTATTATAACTAAACTAATATTAGTATATTAAATTTTAATATTTATATTAACCTAGCTATTTATAACGTTTATAATATTACTTAGCTAAATTCCGTATTATTAATGAATATTTTATTATTTTTTTAAATATATTTACGTTAGTTATAATAATTATAATATTAAACTAGTTAAAAAGAGCGCCTAGCCCGAGAGGGGTAAACTTATTAATAAGTATTTTTAGCTTATTATTATTAATTAAATACTAAAAATAGATTATTTAAATAGTAGTTTATATATTAATAAGTTTATTTAATAGATTTATTTAGTTTAAATAAAAAGTAGCATTAAGTAATATTAAATAAAATAAAAATAAAACAAATCTTTACGATTTTTAAAAATATTAAATATGAGCTTATTTAGCCCTTTTTAAAAAAACCTTTATATTATTATTAAAGTTTAGAACTTTGATAATGAAGGGCTATTTTTAATTAGTATAACTAATTATTATAGCCGATTTCTATTATTAACTTTTTAAACTAGCGCCGCTACGTAAAAAGTAGTTTACTTATCCTAAATTAAATAGCGGTTTTTATATTAAAATTATTATATTACGTTAAGTACGTATTTAGGATATATTATATATATTATATAATTAAAAAGTATAATATATTATATAATTCCTTTTCTTCTTAATAGAGCAGTCTACCAGGGCCGTATTGTATATTACGTATTAAGGAAAACTAAATAAATTACGCTCTATACTTAATTACTAATTAAAATAGCTCCCGACTTTTTATTACTTATTCAAAAAGTAAGCTATACTTATTTTAATATATATAAGACCTCTTGGCCCTTTGGGGTCCGGTCCGCCTCATTGGGGGCTATCTTCGCTTTTATGGGCAAGCTGGTTTATTAGGGTTAATATCGAGTATCTTTATTGCGTACTTTAACAAAACTTCATAACTAACTATAGCCGGCCGTAACTATTACTAACTATCGATATAGCTTATCCCGTTACTAATAATATAATATATTAATAGCTTTTTGAATAGCCGAAACCCACCTCCTATTTTCCGACTTATTTAATAACTCTAGAATATCTTTTTTAATCTCTCCAAACCTCTTATTTTACTACTACGATACTAGGGTATTAATTATACTCTATAGTCGATTAGGTATTTCGTTAAGGCTATATTATATAAGTTAGGTGCTAATAATAGTAATACCTATATCGATATGCGTATTTCGGATCTTTAAGTCGACGGTGTCTAATCCGTATTCCTTAAGACGACCTTATTATAGTTCGGGGTCCTCTAGTATAATACTTATAGGATCGAACTTCTAGCCCTTAAGGCATCCCTAGGGGTCGATAATAACTAGGCGTCTCGGCATTTCGATAGTATGTGTTTAAGAGTAGGTAGACGATTCGATAGCAATAGCGACAGGGTAATAGCAATAGACGGCAAAGGAAGTAGCGTTTTTTAATTTTAATAAAGGAAACGAGGTAACGAATATATGTGCGTATATAAGTTAAAGTTAAAAGTATAGTAGATATCATAAGGTCGATATTATTTTTAATAACGGTAACGAGGGCATCTCCGATACTACTATTATAAGCTATAATCACCTAGAGAGCGGCAAACTTAGCTAAGTAGGCGGCTTATAAAGTAGTAGTATCGGGCGCCTAATATCGCCGTTAATAATCCGTAGTTATAAACTTTATAAAAGGAAAAGTTAAAAAGGTAGAAAATCTAAAAAAAATAGTCTATCGAGACAGTAGGAGTATCCATTAATACTGTGTATTAATACTATGTAAATAATACCGAGAACCGCCCGAGTAGCTAGTAAAGGCAGAATAAAAAAACAAATAAGACCTCTTAGTACTAGGTTATATAAGTAGCTAGATTACTTAGTTAGATTTTATATTATTAAAAGTATTATATTATTTTTTAAGTATATTTATATTAATTATAATAACTAAGGTGCTTAGGGGGCCTAATTTATTAAGCCTTAGAGGGGGGGACTTATTAAGGGGCATTTTTAATAAAGTAGTAGTTTATATATTAATAAGTTTATTTAATAGGTTTATTTAGTAGATTTACTTAGTTTAAATAGAGCTTTAAGTAATATTAAAAATAATAAAGGTAAAAAGAATATTTACGAGCTTTAGTATATTAAATATTAGCCCTTTTAGCCCTTTTTTTTTAAAAAACTGTTATATTAATATTAAAGTTTAGAACTTCTATAGTTCAGAGCTATTTTTAACTTTTATAGCCGACCTCTATTATTTACTTTTTTAATTAGTACTATTATAAGGTAGCTTACTTATCCTAAATTATATAGCAGTTTTTATATTAAAACTATTATATTATATTAAATACGTACTTAGAGTATATAATAGTTTTTTTCCGGCTTTATAAGTATAAAAGATCGACCTTAACGAGATTACGCTTTTAAAAGAAATTATATAATATAGTATACTTTTTAATTATATAATACGCGTAATATACCCTAAGTACGTACTTAACGTAATATAGTAATTTTAATACGAAAACCGCTATATAATTCGAGATAAGTAAGCTACCCTCTTTAGTAATAGTACTAGTTAAAAAAGTTAATAATAGAGGTTAACTATAATAGTTAGTTATAATAGTTAGCTATAATAATTAGAAGCGGCTCTTAACTATAAAGGTTTTAAATTTTAATAGTAATATAAAGGTTTTTAAAAAAAGGGCTAAATAGGCTAATATCTATGACTTATATTAAAGCTCGTAAAAATTCTTTTTATTCTTATTATTTTTAATATTACCTAAAGCTACTCTCTATTTAAATTAAATAAATTTATTAAATAAATTTATTAAATAAACTTATTAATATATAAACTACTACTTAGATAGCTGGTTAAATAACTAGTTAAAAGGTTAGCTAATTAAAATACTACTTGAATAAGAACCTACTCTATTTTTAGTATATAATTAGTAATTAATAAGCTAAAAATGCCTATTAATAAGTTTACCCCTCTCGAGCTAAGCGCCCTTTTTAATTAGCTTAATATTATAATTATAATAACTAACGTAAGTACGCTTAAGAAGTAATAAAGTACTTTTTAATAGTACGGAATTTAGCTAAGTAATAATATAAATATTATAAATAGCCGGGCTAATACGGATATTAAGATTTAGTATATTAATATTAGCTTAGAAATTATATTTTATAAAGTTAAAAATCTTTTTAATATAAGTTATATTATAAATATAAAGGAATATATAAAGGGCTTTTTAACTTTTAATAAAAAGGAGTATATAATATAAGATCTAGCTATTTACGTAGGTTAGTACTAAGAGGTCTTATATATATTAGAGTAAGTATAGCTCGCTCTTTAGATAGCTAGAACTTAGAGAACTACGGGGGAAGGTCGGGAGCTGCTTTTTTAATTAGTAATTAAGTATAGAGCGTAATATACTTAGTTTTCCCTAATACGTAATATATAGTACGGCCCCGGCGGATTGCTCCGTCGGGGGAGTACTTAGAGTATATTATGCGTATTATATAGTTATAAAGTATATTATATTATATACTTTTTTTTAAAAACGTAATCCCGTTAAGGTCGATTTTTAATTTTTATATAGCTTTAAAAAAAGACTACTATATAGATAAGCTATAATAACTATAAACTAGATTATAACTTATTATTAATACTAGGTAAGGGGGTATATTAATCGTAAATTTACTAATAAGTAATTTAATATACTCTGTTTTTTATTTAAATAAATTAAGGAAGGCTATCAATAACTTATTATTTAGATGAAAGTAGGACCTATTACTATTAGTTATAAATAATAATAGCGAGCTCGAATATAGAATTTTAGAAATCGTAAAATTACGTTTATATAAGAGAAAGCTATAATACTAACCGGATTAAAAGGGCTATAATATAAATCCGACGTAATATAATATAGAGAGCTTTAGGTATATATTAATAATGCTTTAAGTATTTTATTATTAATACTTAATTATTAAGGGCCCGCTATAGAACTTATGATTATAAATAAAAGTTATAATAGCTAGCGATTGGTTATTATGATAAGATAATAATAATATAATTATAATAATTATAGCGATAGATTGATTAAAATAATAAATATTTTAAAAGATTATTTTAAGTACTATAAATAATACCCCATTTAGGGTCTAGCTTACTTTATTAAGGGCTATCTTTACTTTTATAAATAAGTTAGTTTATTAAATTTAATATAAAGTTTTTCTTACGTACTTTAATAAGACTTTATAATTATTATAGCTAACTATAACTATATTAAATTTTAATATTAGTTAAATTTAATATATTAATAACCCCGCTACTATGATAGATTAATTACTTCTTAAATAGTTAAAAATTACCCCTTATTTTTCACTCTTTTTAATAAATTTAAATTTGTTTTTCAATCTTTTTAAAAAGCTGATGTTACTATAATAATACTAGAATATTAATGATGTTCTTAAGTTTATTAAATATATAGAGGTTATATTAGTCTATCGAGACAGTGAGAGTATCCATTAGTACTATATATTAATACCGTATAGTCGATATCGAGAACCGCCCGAGCAGTCAGCAAAGGCAGAATAAATAAATAAATAAATAGAGGTTATATTATAAAAGTTTAATCTTAATAATCATAATATTTATAAAAGTATATACGTTTTTTTAAATTTAAAATTAATAATAATCAGCTTTTACGTTTTTAAATACTTTTTTTATAAATTAAAATTGTTAAATATAGAATTAATAAGATTAAACTATTAGTTCTTAATATATTTTTTATTACGGCTAGTTAGTTACGATAAGTATTTATTTATATATTCTGCCTTTGCTGGCTGCTCGGGCGGTTCTCGGTATCATTTACACAGTGTTAATACACGGTATCAGTGGATACTCACACTATCTCGCTAGACTATTTTTTTAGATTTTCCAACTTTTCAACTTTCCCTCCTGCAAAGTTCACAACCACGGATCATTGACGGCGATGTTACGATAAGTATATTAATGAAAGTTAAGGCTATAAATAATAAATAAATAGTATTATAATTATAAATAGCTTTTTTAAAACTATATTTTTAAGTTATAAAATAAATAAGGCTTTAGTAATTAATTATAGTCTTATTTAAAGGGGTTCTTAATAAAAATAACTAAAAATAATTATAAAATTTGATACTAAGTTAATTATTAAAAAAGCTATAAAAAGTCTATTTTTAAGACCTAGTTAAATTTATATTATATATAAGTCTTGTTCGTAGTTATAAACTTTATAAGAGGGAAAGTTAAAAAGAAGGAAATTTTAAAAAATAGTCTATCGAGATAGTAGGAGTATTTACTGATACTATATATTAATACTATAAAAATGATATTAAGAACCGCCCGAGTAGCTAGTAAAGGTAGAATATAAAATTAAATATAAGTCTCGTTTTTAGATATATTTTTTATAATATTCTTATTTATTATTATTAACCTATTTACTAAATAGTTATTTATCTTACTTATTTATAATCGTCGATTTTATTTATTTATAAAGATCCGCTATTTATTTTATTATATAATTATAATTATATAACTTATTTATAGTTCTCTTATCCCGAGAGGAGTTACCCTAAGTTCGTACTTCTATATATTTAATTTTATGTTCTACCTTTACTAGTTACTCGGGCGGTTCTCGATATTAATTATATAGTATTAATACATAGTACGAATATATACCCCCACTATCTCAATAGACCATTTTTTTTTTAGATTTTCTAACTTTTCAACTTTCCCTCCTGCAAAGTTCATAACCACGGATTATACTTCTATATATATTATATAATAACGACCGTAGATCCTATAGGGCGGGGGCCTAGCCTTATTATACGTATCAAGTCGTAATATTTTTATAAATTAACAAAATAGCGTTTTAGTATTTTGGATATTTTTAAAATAAATAGTTTAATAGTAATAGTAATAAAATAATAATAATAGGGTAATAGTAATAAGGTACTAATAGTAAATAGTAAGGGAAGTAGCGTTTTTTAATCTTTATAAAAAAAACGACGTAATAATATATATTTATATATATAAGTTAAGTTACATATATAATAAATATTATTTTTATAAAAGTTAGTATTATTTTTAATAATAGTAACGAGGGTATCTCCAATATTATTATTATAAGTTATTATTATTCAAAGGGCTATAAACTTAGTTAGGTAAGTAGCTTATAAAGAAATAATATCAAGTACTTGAGATTATTATTAATAATTTATTATAGATTCTATAAGAGGGAAAGTTAGAAAAATAGAAAGGAATTCTAAAAAATAGTTTATTAAAATAGTAAGAGTATTTATTAATATTATATATTAATATTATATGAACGATATTAAGGACTACCTAAGTAGTTAGTAGAAATAGAATATGGAAATAAATAAATAGTACTTTTTAATATAGAGGGGGGAGTAATATTATAATAATAAGTATTAGGGCCCTAGGGCTTAGCCTTAGGCTACGAAGTTAAGCTCTTAATAGTTATATGACGGGCTAGACCGCTAGGCTTAAAGGGCTAGCTCGCTAGCTTCTACTTATTATTTTATTTCTTTCCTCTTTATATTAAGTTTTATAGTTAATTAGATTAATATAGTAGCGTCTCGACTTGTTCATAATCCCTTTCATGATATATAGATAATATTAATAACCGCCTAAGTAGATAATATTAATAACCGCCTAAGTAGATAATATGCATAGAATATAAAAATAAATACAATTCAAATAAACCGTTATTAAAGATATAATAATTTAATAATTTTTTAAATTAACTAAAAATATTTCTTATTTTCTGCTTTTAATTTAATAACTTATAAGATTTTCTTTTTACTTATTTAAATTCTTAATTTACTATTATAATAATAAGATATTACTAATATTATATAATTAAATAAGTATTTTAAAGCTATATTTTATAAGTTTAATATTCCCCCCGATAGAGTAATCTACCGGGGCCGTACTATGTATTACGTATTAAGGAAAACTAAGTATAATACGCTCTATACTTAATTATTAATTAAAATAGTTCTTAACTTTCTACTACCCGCTTATAGGGCGAGCTTTACCTACTCTAATATATATAGGACCTCTTAATACTAACTTACGTAAATAGCTAGGTTTAGTATAATTTATTTTTTTATATAAGTATTATTATTACTCAGGGGGTCCTATAAGAGCTATTTAAAGCGCTAACTTATTACTCTAACTTTATATACTTTTAATCCGTTTATTATAATTATTATAACTAAGCTAGTATCGATATATTAGATCTTAATATCCGTATTAGCTTAATTATTTATAGTACTTATAATATTACCTAGCTAAATTCTATATTATTAAAAAGTACTTTATTACTCCTCGGGCGTACTTATATTAGTTATAATAGCTATAGCGTTAAGCTAGCCGAGGGTGCCTGGCCCGAGAGGGGTAGACTTATTAACGGGCATCTTTAGGTTCTCGTTAAGGTAGTATTTTAACTAGCTAACCTCTTAACTAGTTATCTAACTAGCTATTTAGGTAGTAGTTTATATATTAATAAGTTTATTTAGTAGATTTATTTAGTAAATTTATTTAGTTTAAATAGAGAGTAGCTTTAGGTAATATTAGAAATAATAAGGATAAAAAGAATCTTTATAAGCTTTAAAAAGTAGTAAATATTAGCTTATTTAGCCCTTTTTTTAAAAACCTCTATATTATTATTAAAGTTTAGAACTTTTATAGTTAAGGGCCGCCTCTAATTATTATAACTAATTATTATAGCTAACTATTATAACTAACCTTTATTATTAACCTTTTTAATTAGCGCTACTACGTAATAAAGAGGGTAGCTTACTTATCCTAAATTAAATAGTAGTTTTTATATTAAAATTACTATATTACGTTAAGCGCGTACTTAGGATATATTATGCGTATTATATAATTAAAAAGTATACTATATTGTATAATTTCTTTTAAAAGCGTAATCCTGTTAAGGTCGATCTTTTATACTTATAAAGCTAGAAAAAAAAACCACTACATAAGTTCAATATTAAATATACTAATACTTATTAAAATATTAGATCTTTTTAAGATTATTAAGTTAATAAGTACTAGTTCATATTTCTTAGAATAATTCTTTTATAATTCAAAATAGTTAAACATAATACTAATACGATCGAACTTCTAGCTCTTAAATATCTTTATAATTTAACGAGTTTATATTTTGTTATTTTAAATAATATCTTTTTAAATAAATAGTTTTATAATAATAAAGAACAAGGTAATATATGTTTATTTTCAAATTATACTTTTACTAATCGCTCGGGCAATTCTTAGTATATATATAGAGTTTTTATATACGGTATTAGTATATACTTATATTATCTTAATAGATTTCCTTTTTAGACTTTTTACCTTTTTACTTTTCTACTTTTCCCTCCTAATAGTAATGAATATATAGTCTATATAAGTTAATATATATTAAATATTAATAAAATTAATATGATTTTCAATAATAATCAAAATAAGAGTACTTTTAATATTACTATTATTTGTTTATGTTTTCTGCCTTTACTAGCTGCTCGGGCGATTCTTAATATTGATTACATAGTATTAATACACAGTATTAATAGATACTCTCACTATCTCAATAGACTATAATATTACTATTATAAGCTTTTATTAATTAAAGATTTATAAACTTTATTGAATTAATAATAGTTTAATAAGATCATAGCTTTTTATTTACTTATTTTTATCTTTAATTATTATTAACCACTCGAGCGGTTCTCGATATTATTTAAATAGTATTAATATATAGTATTAATAATAAATACTCTTACTATCTTAATAAACTTTTTTTTTAGATTTTTACCTTTTTAGCTTTCTCTCTTATAAAGTTTATAACTACGGATTATTAATAATAATATTAAATACTTAACACTATTTTTTATAAGCTTATTATATACTTAGCTAAGTTCGGTATTTTTTTAAGTAATAATAACTTATATTAATAATATTAAAAATACCCTCGTTATTATTATTAAGAATAATATTAACTTTATAATATTTACCGTATTTAAATTTTAATTTATATATATATATATATATATACATATATTTATTATTTCGTTCCCTTTATTAAAGTTAGAAAACGCTACTTCTTTTATTATTTATTATTACTACTTTATTATTTGTTTTTTTTATTCTGCCTTTACTAGCTACTCGGGCGGTTCTTAGTATTATTTACACAGTATTAATACACAGTATTAATAGATACTCCTACTATCTTAATAGACTATTTTTTTTAGATTTTCTACCTTTTTAACTTTTCTTTTTATAAAGTTTATAACTATAAATTATTAATAGCGATATTAAGTACCTAACGCTACTACTTTATAAGCCGCCTACTTAGCTAAGTTTACCGCCCTCTAGGTGACTATAGCTTATAATAGTAGTATTAGAGATGCCCTCGTTACTATTATTAAAAATAATATTAACCTTACGATATTTACCCTAGCGCTTTTAACTTTAACTTATATATATATATATATTTATCACCTCGTTTTTTTTATTAGAGTTAAAAAACGCTTCCCTTACTATCTATTACTATTGCCCTATTGCTATTACTATCGAATTATTTATTTTAAATATATACTATTAAAATACCGAGACGCCTAGTTATTATCGACCCCTAGGGATACCTTAAGGGCTAGAAGTTCGATCCTATAAATATTATACTAGAGGACCCCGAACTATAATAAGGTCGTCTTAAGGAATATAAATTAAATACTATTAATTTTAAAATCCGAAATACGTATATTAATATAAGTATTACTATTATTAGTACCTAACTTATATAATATAGCTTTAATAAAATACCTAATTAACTATAGAGTATAATTAATACCTTAGTATTATAGTAGTAAAATAAGAGGTTTAGAGAGACTAAAAAGGATATTTTAGAGTTATTAAATAAGTCGGAAAATAAGAGGTAGGTTTTAGCTATTTAGAAAGCTATTAATATATTACGTCGTTAGTAACGGGATGAGCTATATTAATAGTTAGTAACGGCTATGGCCGGCTATAGTTAGTTATGAAGTTTTGTTAAAGTACGTAATAAAGACACTCAATATTAACCCTAATAGACTAGCTTGCCCGTAAAGGCGAAGATGGCCCCCAATGAGGCGGACCGGACCCCAAAGGGACTACTTTATTATTATTATTAAATTATTACTTATTCTTAAATATATCCTATTTAAATACTAAAACGCTTAGTTATTATTAACCCCTAGGATCTCTTTAATAGTTAGAAGTTTGATCTTATAAATATTATACTAAAGGACCTCGAATTATAATACGATCGTTTTAAAAAAAAAATAGAAATTAAATATTATTAACTTGAAAATTAGAGAGAAATATATTGATATAATTATTACCTTAATTAATACTTAGCTTATATAATATAATAGCTTTTAAATACTTAATTAATTTTAGGAAATTATTAATATTTTTTAAAAATAATATAGAAATAAAATAAGAAAGACTCAAAAGAATAGTCTACAGTTATTAAATAAAGTAGTATATAAGGGGTAGTTTTTACTTATTTAAAGAGTAATTAATATATTATAATAATAAGGTTATTAATATTTTAAGTTTAGTTAGTATTAATAATTAATAATAGTTATAACTAGTTATAGTTAGTTATAAAGTTCTATTAAAGTACGTAATAAAAATACTTAGTATTAACCCTAATAAATTAGCTTACTTATAAAAATAAAGATAGCCCCTAATAAGGTAAGCCGGGCCCTAAATAGATACTAAGTTTATAGAGTAGTTTTTTTCCGGCTTTATAAGTATAAAAAATCGACCTTAATAGGATTACGCTTTTAAGAGAAATTATATAATATAATACACTTTTTAACTATATAATACGCGTAATATATCCTAAGTACGTACTTAATATAATATACTAATTTCGATATAAAAACCGCTATTTAATTTGGGATAGGTAAGCTACTTTGCGGTAGTACTAGTTAGAAAGGTTGATAGTAAAGGTTAGTTATAATAATAAGCTATAATAGTCGGCTATAATAATCGGTTATAATAATTAGAAGCAGCCTTTTTTAATTATAGAGGTTTTAAACTACAATAGCGACGTAGAGGTTTTTAAAAAAGGGTTAAATAAGCTAATATCTATTACTTTTTAGAGCTCGTAAAGATTTCTTTTATTTTTATCGTTTTTAATATTACCTAAAGCTACTCTCTATTTAAATTGAATAAATTTACTAAATAAATCTACTAAATAAACCTATTAATATATAAACTATTACCTCGACGAGAACTTAAAAATGCCCGTTATAAGTCTACCCCTCTCTGGCTAGGTACCCTCTTTAGCTAGCTCGACGCTATAACTATTATAATTAATATAAATATACCTAAGGAGTAATAAAATACTTTTTAATAATACGGAATTTAGCTAAGTAATATTATAAATATTATAAATAGCTAGGTAAGTACGGATATTAAAATCTAGTATATTAATACTAGCTTAGCTATAATAACTATAATAAATAGGTTAGAGGTATATAAAGTTAAGGTAATAAGCTAGTGCTTTAAATAGTTCTTATAAAACTTTTTAAATAATAATAATACTTATATAAAAAAATAGATTATATTAGACTTAGTTGCTTACGCAGGCTAGTATTAAGAGGTCCTATATATATTAAAGTAAGTAAAGCTTGCCCTATAAATAGCTAAAAGTAGTAAAAGGTTAGGAGTTTTAGTTAGTAGTTAGGTATAGAGCGTATTATACCTAGCTTTCCTTAATACGTAATATATAGTATTGCCCTGGCAGATTGCTCCGTCGGGGGGGGGATACTAAGTTCATATAATACAACTTTAATATACTTAATAAGTTTAAGAATATTATTAATATCTTAGTATTATTATAATAAAATAAAAAAACTAAGGAGATTAAAAAAAATATAAAATTATTAAAAGAAATAAAAGGTAGAGGGTAATTTTAAGTTATTTAAAAAGTAATTCATATATTATAACAGCGGGGTTATTAATATTTAAGATTTAACTAGGATTAATAATTAATAATACTTATAACTAGCTCTAATTAATTATAAAGTTTTAGTACGTAATAAAACCTTAATATTAATTTTAATAAACTAGCTTATTTATCAAAGCGAAAATATTCCTTAATAAAGCGGGCTAGACCCTAAAAAGAATAATACTTTATATATTTATTCTTATTATTAATTGATAAGTTTCACTGTTTAAGTAGTATTATTTAGCTATTTATGGAGTAATTTACTTTCTAAACTAATAATAGCTCATAGTTATAGAGCTTAAGCTACGACCTTATATTTATACTCTTTATACTTATTTATAGGCTACTCAGTATATATACGCTACCGTAATTACGTAAGGTGAATACGGGTATATATAGTTATAATTACGTAGGGTCGTACTTACTTACTTAATTACCTATTTAATAATTAATCTTTATAAATAATTATAATTATAAATAATTACGACCGTACGCAATTACGACTATATATACCCATAGCTACTTTATATATTGATAGTAATATATATATTTCGAGTAGCCCGTTAATAAGTATAATAAGATAAAGAAGTTTAGAGTTTATATAGTAGGCTCTAATTAACTAATAAAGTAGGTTATTACTTAGATAGCTAAGTAATACTACCCGGATACTAAAAATCTAATTAATTTATAATTATAAACTTTATAAGAGGAAAACTCAAAAAGTTAAAAGAGTTAAAAAGTTAAAAAGAGTATTGTTAAGATAATAGAATTATTTATTAGGACTATACTTTAATATTATATAATAAATATTAAAAAATGCCCGAGCAATTAATAAAGTTAAAAAAAATAGATTATTACCTTATTACTCTTTTAGGGCCCGGCCTGCCTTATTAGGGGCTATTTTTACTTTTATAAATAAGCTAGCCCTTTGGGGTCCGGTCCGCCTCATTGGGGGCCATCTTCGCCTTCATAGGTAAGCTGGTCTATTAGGGTTAATATCGAGTGTTTTTATTACGTACTTTAACAAAACTTCATAACTAACTATAGCCGGCCGTAGCCGTTACCGACTATTAACACTAACTAAACTTAAGATATTAATAACCCTGCCGCCACAGCACATTAATCACCTTCTTAATAGCTAAATACTACCCCTTATTTTCTCCCCTTATCTTATTTAATAATAACCTCTCCTTACTAATATTCCTATTTAATACGCTCGCCTACGCTCTTTTTAAGCTCCTAATTATATTATTAAGTCTAAGCTTATTTATACTACTCTATTATATTAAAAGGGTACTAATAAGGGTAACGCTTATTATAATATATCTATCCGTTTTTTATAAGTTAATATTATAAATATAAGATTTATTAAGGCGGTCTCTCTATAGCTCGGGGTCCTCTAGTATAATACTTATAGGATC
Source organism: Colletotrichum cuscutae (assembly GCA_030869315.1). Taxonomy (NCBI): domain Eukaryota; kingdom Fungi; phylum Ascomycota; class Sordariomycetes; order Glomerellales; family Glomerellaceae; genus Colletotrichum; species Colletotrichum cuscutae. The sequence continues at coordinate 189,460 of MPDP01000032.1, read as the reverse complement.
GAACTTCTAGCTATTGAGGAAGCCCCAAGGGTTAACAAGCTATTAGTAGTATCTTAGTATTTTAATAAAGTATACTTAAGGTAAACGGTTAGATAGTAATAGCGATAGTAATAGCATAATAACGATAGATAGCGAGGGAAGCGTTTTTAACTTTAACAAAGGAAACGAGGTAACGAATATATATATATACGAGTTAAAGTAAAAAGTATATAAACATTAGTAAGGTCGGTATTATTCTTAACGACGGCAACGAGGGCATCTCTAATACTATACTATTATAAGTTACTATTACCTAGAAGGGTAGCTAACTTAGCTAGGTACGCGGGCTCATAAGGTAGTAGCGTCGGGCGCCTAATATTATTATTAATAATCCGTAGTTATAAACTTTATAAGAGGGAAAGTTAAAAAGTTAGAAAATCTAAAAAAATAGTTTAGTGAGATAGTGTGAGTATTTACTAATACCGTGTATTAATACTATATAAATAATACCGAGAACCGCCCGAGCAGCCAGTAAAGGCAGAATATATAAATAAATAAATAAGCTAGATCGCCGTTAATAATCCGTGGTTGAGAACTTTGTAGGAGGAAAAGTTGAAAAGTTAGAAAATCTAAAAAAAAATAGTTTATTGAGATAGTAGGAGTATATATTAATACTATGTATTAATACTGTGTAATCGATATCGAGAACTGCCCGAGTAATTGGTAAAGGCAGAAAACATAAACAAATAAAAAGAACGAATTATACTAAACGTAGCTACTTATATAAATTAGTATTAAAAAGCTTTATATATATTAAAATAAGCAAAGCTCGCCCTATAAATAAGTAAGGAAAAGTAAAGAGCTATTAATAAAAAGGAGATAATAATCGAGTTAGTTAATTACTATTTAAGTTAGTAATTAAGTATAGAGCGTAATAAACTTAGTTTTATTTTATATATAATATATAATACGGCCCCGGCGGATTGCTTTATTAATAAGTAATAAGATTTTATATATAATAATAGCCGGCCGTAGCCGTTACTAATTATTAATATTAACTAAACTTAAGATACTAACGATTTTATTATAATATATTAAAGCCCTTTTAATAGCTAAATACTACTCCTTATGTTCTCTTTTTATTTTATTTAATAATAACCTCTTTTCAATATTCTTATTTAATACGCTCGCTTATATTCTTTTTAAACTCTTAATTATATTATTAAGTTTAAGCTTATTTATATTATTTTATAATATTAAAAAAACGTTAATAAGGATAATATTTATAATAATATATTTATTTACTTTTTATAACTTAATATTATAAATATCCCTTTAGGGTCCGGTCCGCCTCATTAGGGGCCATCTCCGCCTTTACGGATAAGCTAGTCTATTAGGGTCAATATCGAGTTTTTATTACGTACTTTAACAAGACTTTAAAACTAACTATAGCTAGCTATAGCTAGCTAGAGCTAATATTAACTATCGATACTAACTAAACTTAAGATACTAATAACCCCGCTACCGTAGTATATTAATCGCCCTTTTAATAGCTAAATACTACCCCTTACTTTCTCCTTTTATCTTATTTAATAATAACCTCTCCTTACTAATATTCCTATTTAATATACTTACCTATGCTCTTTTTAAGCTCCTAATTATATTATTAAGTCTAGGCTTATTTATACTACTCTATTATATTAAAAAGGCGCTAATAAAAGTAACGCTTATAATAATATATTTATCCGTCTTTTATAAGTTAATATTATAAATATAGTATTTATTAAGGTAGTCTTTTTATAGCTCGGGGTCGTTTAGTATAATACTTATAAAATCGAACTTCTAGTTATTAAGGAAGCCCTAAGGGTTAACGAGCTATTAATATTTTAGTATTTTAATAAAATATACTTAAGGTAGATAGTTAGATAGTAATAGTAATAGTAATAGTATAATAATAATAGCGTAATAATAATAGCGCAATAATAATAGCGCAATAGTGATAAATAGTAAAAGAAGCGTTTTTTAACTTTAATAAAGGAAACGAGGTAACGAATATATATATATATATGAATAAAGTTAAAATAGGGCAAATATTAGGTCGGTATTATTCTTAATAACGGCAACGAGGGTATCTCCGATACTACCGTTATAAACTACTATTACCTAGCGGGCTATAAACTTAGCTAAGTAGGCGCAGGCTTATAAAGTAGTAGCGTCGGGCGCCTAATATTGCTATTAATAATCAGTAGTTATAAACTTTATAGGAGGGAAAGTTAAGGAAAATCTATAAAAAATAGTCTATTGAGACAGTGGGAGTATCTATTAATACTATATATTAACACCGTATAATCGATATCGAGAACCGCCCGAGTAGCTAGCAAAAACAGAATATAAAAACAAATATTATAAATATATATTTATTAAAGTAGTCTTTTTATAGCTTAGGGTCGTTTAGTATAATATTTATAGGATCGAACTTCTAATTATTAAAAAAGCTATAAGGGTTAACGAGTTATTAGTATCTTAGTATTTTAATAAAGTATATTTAAAAATAAGTAGATATTTAAATAAAAATAATAATAATAGTAATAGTAGTAATATAATAATAATATAATAATAATATAATAATAATAATAAATAGTAAAAGAAGCGTTTTTTAACTTTAATAAAGGAAACGAAATAACGAATATATAAATATACGAGCTAAAATTAAAAATATTAAAATAAGTATTATAAAGTTAATATTATTCTTAATAATAATAACGAAGGTATCTCCGATATTACTATTATAAGCTACTATTAACTAGAGGGCTATAAACTTAAGTAAGTATCGGCTTATAAAATAGTAGCGTCGGGCGCTTAATATTATTATTAACAATTTATAATTATATACTTTATAAAAGGGAAAGTGAAAAAGGAGAAAGGAAATTTACGAAAATAATTTATTAAGATAGAAGTAGTATTTATTAATACTATATATTAATACTATATAATAGATAATGAGAGCAATTTAAGTAGTTAATAAGGGCAGAATATATAAATAAATAATATATTAATTACTTTTTAAAAAATTAAAAACTGAATCCTATTTCTTATTATTCTTTATATTTATTTATATACTCTACTTTTACTAACTATCTAAGTAGTTCTTAATATCGTTTGTATAATATTAATATATAGTGTTAGTATATATTATTATTATTTTAATACACTATTTTTTTAATTTCTTTTTTCTTTTTTAACTTTCTTTTTTATAAAGCTTATAACCCCCCCGACGGAGCAATCTGCCGGGGCCGTACTGTGTATTACGTATTAGGGAAAACTAGGTATATTACGCTCTATACCTAACTACTAATTAAAACAGCTCCCGACCTTCCCCTGCCCGTCTAGAGGGCGAGCTATACCTACTCTAACGTATATAAGACCTCTTAATACTAGCCCGCGTAGGTAGCTAGATCCTATATTATATACTCCTTTTTATTAAAAATTAAGGGGCCTCTTATATATTCCCTTATATTTATAATATAGCTTATATTAAAAGGATTTCTAGCTCTATAAAATATAATTTTTAAACTAACGTCGATATATTAAATTTTAATACCTATATTAGCCTAGTTATTTACGGCGTTCGTACTATTACCTAGCTAAATTCTATATTACTAAAAAGTACTTTACTAATCCTCGGGCGTACTTATATTAATTATAATAGTTATAATATTAAGCTAGTTAAGGGCGCTTAGCTTAAGAGGGGTAAACTTATTAACGGGTATTTTTAAAATAGGTTCTTATTAAAATAATAGTTTATATATTAATAGGTTTATTTAGTAAATTTATTTAGTAAATTTATTTAGTTTAAATAGAGAGTAGCTTTAGGTAATATTAGAAGTAATAAGGATAAAAAGAATTTTTACGAGCTTTAAAGAGTAATAAATATTAGCCTATTTAGCCCTTTTTTTAAAAACCTCTACGTCGCTATTAAAATTTAAAACCTCTATAGTTAAAGGCCGCCTCTAACTATTATAGCCGACTATTATAGCTAATTATTACGGCCGACCTCTATCGTTAACCTTTCTAACTAGCGCCGCTATAAAATAGCTTACTTATCCTAAATTATATAGCGGTTTTTATATTAAAATTATTATATTACGTTAAGCGTATACTTAGGGTATATTGCGTATATTATATAATTAAAAAGTATACCGTATTATATAATTTCTTTTAAAAGCGTAATCCCATTAAAGTTAATCTTTTATGCCTACAAAGCTCAAAAAAAACCACTACATAAAGCTTATAACTACGGACTATTAATAATAATATTAAGTACTTAATATTATTACCTTATAAACCTATACTTATTCAGCTAAGTTTACGGCCCTCTAAGTAATAATAGCTTATAATAATAATATTAGAAATGCCCTTATCACTATCGTTAAGAAGAATATTAACCTTATTAATATCTACTATACCTTTAATTCTAACTCGTATATATATATATATTTATTATTTCGTCTTTTTTATTCAAATTATAAAAATATTATATCCCTTATTATTTATTATTATTATGTTATTATTATTACGCTATTATTTTATTACTTATTTTTGTATTCTGCCTTTACTAGCTACGCGGGCGATTCTTAGTATCGTTTATACGGTATTAATATATAGTATTAGTACATACTCTTACTATCTCGATAGACTATTATTATTACTCTATTATTACTACCCTATTACTACCCTATTACTATTACTATTACTATTATTATTATTATTATTATTTTTATATAGTTTATTTTAATTATATACTATTAAAATACTAAAATACCTAATTATTAACCCTTAGGGCTTCTTTTATAACTAAGAGTTTAATCCTATAAGTATTATACTGAAGGATCCCGAATTATAATATAATTATTTTAAAAAACATAGATTGAATATTATTAACTTAAAAATTAAAAGGATATATATCAATATATCTATTATTGTAATTAGTACTTAGTTTATAATAACCTCGTAATACTCAATTAACTCTAGAGTATAATTAATATTTTATGAACGTAATATAAAAATAAAATAAAATAAAATAAAAATAATGTTTTAAAGTTGTTAGATAGGGTAGTAAATAAGGGGTAGTTTTTAACTATTTAAAGGGCAATTCTAGTTTTATATTTTATTTTACTAGCTACTTAGGCGGTTTTTAATATAGTAATTTTTTTCCGGCTTTATAAGTATAAAAGATCGACCTTAACGGGATTACGTTTTTAAAGGAAATTATATAATATAGTATACTTTTTAATTATATAATACGCGCAATATACCCTAAGCACGCGCTTAACGTAATATAGTAATTTTAATACGAAAACCGCTATATAATTCGGAATAAGTAAACTACCCTTTACGTAGTAGCGCCGGTTAAAAAAATCAATAGCAAAGGTTAGCTATAATAATTAGCTATAATAATCGGCCGTAATAATTAGCTATAATAATTAGAGGCGGCCTTCCTTAACTATAGAGGTTTTAAATTTTAATAGTAACGTAAAACTTTTTAAAAAAAGGGCTAAATAGGATAATATTTACGTACTAAAGCTCGCAAAGATTTTTTTTATCCTTATTACTTCTAATATTACTTAAAACTACTCTCTATTTAAACTAAATAAATCTACTAAATAAATTTACTAAATAAACTTATTAATATATAAACTACTACCTTAATGAGAACTTATTCTAAAGATATTTATTAATAAGTCTGCCCCTCTCGAACTAAGCACCCTTAGCTAGCTCGATATTATAGCTATTATAACTAATATAAGTACGCCCGAGGATTAATAAATTACTTTTTAATAATACGGAATTTAGCTAAGTAATAATATTAATACTATAAATAGCCGGGCTAATATAAACATTAAAATTTAATATATTAATATTAGCTGAGAAATTATATTTTATAAAGCTAGAAATCTTTTTAATACGGGCTATATTATAAATATAAAGAAATATATAAGGGGCCCCCTAACCCTTAATAAAAAGGAGTATATAATACGGGATCAGTCTATCGAGACAGTGGGAGTATCCATTGATACTGTGTATTAATACTGTGTAAATGATACCGAGAACCGCCCGAGCAGCCAGCAAAGGCAGAATAAAAAAAAACAAATAATACGGGATCTAGCCGCCTACGTAGGCTAGTACTAGGAGGTCTTATATACGTTAAAATAGGTATAGCTCGCCCTCTAGACGGGCGGGGGAAGGTCGGGAGCTATTAATAAAAGGAAGATAACGGTCGAGTTAGTTAACTACTGTTTTAATTAGTAATTAGGTATAGAGCGCAATATACCCAGTTTTCCCTAATACGTAATACATAGTACGGCCCTAGTAGATTACTCCGTCGGGGGGCAGGCGGTTTTTAATATTATTTATATCGCATTAATATATAATATTAATAAATACTCTTACTATTTTAATAAACTACTTTTTAAATTTCTTTTCTCTTTTTTAACTTTTTTTTATAAAGTTTATAATAAATTATTAATAATAATATTAAGTACCCGACGCTATTACTTTATAAGCTACTTATTTAATTAAGTTTATAGCCCTCTAAGTAATAATAGCTTATAATAATATAATATTCAAAATACCCTCGTTATTATTATTAAATATAATATTAACTTTTTTATTATTAATATTTACTACGCTCTTAACTATAACTTATATATATATATATATATATATTACTTTATTTCCTTTATAAAAATTAAAAAATACTACTTCCCTTGTTATTTATTATTATTATATTATTATTTAATCCGTAGTTATGAACTTTATAAGACGGAAAGTTAAAAAGAAGGAAATTTTAAAAAATAGTCTATCGAGATAGTAGGAGTATTTATTAATACCGTATATTAATATTATAAAAACGATATTAAGAACCGCCCGAGTAGCTAATGAAAGCAGAATATAAAATCAAATTTTATTATTATTATTAAAATATTTATTTTAAGAATCTTTAAAATACTAAAATGCTAATTTATTAAGTTATAAAAGTACTTTAAGGGTTAGTAGTTCGATCTTATTACTATTATACGTAATAATCCCGATTTATAAGAAACTTATTTAGAAAATATAAATTAGTTATTATTACTTTATAAAGTTGAAAGATATATATACTTCTAAAATTATTATTAATATTAATACCGAACATATATTATATAGCTGTAATGTACTTAATAAATTTACGAATATTATTAATATTCTAATATTATTATAATAAAATAAGAGAGATTAAAAAGAAAAGTTTAGGGCTATTAGAAAAGATAAGAAGTACGGGGTAGTTTTTAGCTATTTAAAAAGTAATTGATATGTATAGCGGGGTTTTTAAGATTTTAAGTTTAGTTAGTATTAATAATTAGTAACGGCTACGGCTAGCTATAGTTAATAATAAAGTTTATTACGTAATAAAAACTTAAGATTAACTTTAATAATCTCACTTACTTATAAAACTAAAAATGGCTTTTAATAAGGTAGGCCGGACCCTAAAGGGATTATGAATATTATATTATTATTAATCCAACATCGCCGTCAATGATCCGTGGTTATGAACTTTACAGGAGGAAAAGTTGAAAAGGTAGAAAATCTAAAAAAAATAGTCTATCGAGACAGTGGGAGTATCCATTGATACTGTGTATTAATACTGTGTAAATGATACCGAGAACCGCCCGAGCAGCCAGCAAAGGCAGAATAAAAAAAAAACAAATATTATTATTAATTACTATTATTCAAAATAATAATGAACTTAGTTAAGTATATAAGTTTATAAAATAATAATATTACGTATTTGAAATTATTATTACTACGGATTTAACTTATAATTATAAACTTTACGAAAGGGAAAATTAAAAAGAAAAAAAGAAATAGTCTATTAAGATAATAGGAGTATTTATTTTATTATATATTAATATGATACCCGTTAATAATCCGTGGTTATAAACTTTATAAGAGCGAAAGTTAAGAAAGAGGAAAAGTAGAAATTTTAAAAAATCGTCTATCGAGATAGTAAGAGTATTTACTAATACTATATATATTATTATTATAGTCTATCGAGACAGTGAGATTATGCACTGATACTATGTATTAATACCGTATAAACGATACTAAGAACTGCCCGAGTAACTAGTAAAAGTAGAATATAAAAATAAGTATTATAATAATAAAAATAATATTAAGAACTACTTAAATAGTTAGTAAAAGCTAAATATAAAAATAAATAAAAAAAATATAATAAATATAAAGCGCTTTTTCCCCCCGACGGAGCAATCCGCCGGGGCCGTACTATATATTACGTATTAAAGAAAACTAGGTATATTGCGCTCTATACCTAACTACTAATTAAAACTCCTAACCTTCCCCCGCCCGTCTAAAGGGCGAGCTATACCTATTTTAATATATATAAAACCTCCTAGTACTAGCCTATATAAATAGCTAGATCCTATATTATATACTCCTTCTTATTAAGGGTTAAGGGGCCCCTTATATATTCTTTTATATTTATAATATAGCCCGTATTAAAGGCATTTCTAGTTTTATAAAGTATAATTTTTAAACTAATATTAATATACTAGATCTTAACGTCTATATTAACTTAGTTATTTATAATATTTATATTATTACTTAGCTAAATTCCGTATTATTAAAAGGTACTTTACTAATTCTCGGGCGTACTTACGTTAGTTATAATAGTTATAATATCGAGCTAGCTAAAGAGGGTACTTAGCCCGGGTATTTTTAGCTTACTAATTACTAACTATATATTAAGAAGTTCTTATTAAAGTAGTATTTTAACTAGCTAACTTCTTAACTAATTATCTAACTAGCTATCTAAGTAGTAGTTTATATATTAATAAGTTTATTTAGTAAATTTATTTAGTTTAAATAGAGCTTTAAGTAATATTAAAAGCGATAAGAATAAAAAGAATCTTTACGAGCTCTAATATAAAAAGTAATAAATATTAGCTTATTTAGCCCTTTCTTTAAAAACCTTTATATTACTATTAAAATTTAGAACCTCTATAATTAAGGGCTACTTCTAATTATTATAACTAACTATTACGGCTAATTATTATAGCTAACCTCTATTATTAACCTTTTTAACTAGTACCGCTACGTAAAGAGTAGCTTACTTATTCCGAATTATATAATAGTTTTCGTATTAAAATTACTATATTATATTAAGCGCGTGTTGAGGGTATATTGTACGTATTATATAATTAAAAAGTATACTATATTATATAATTTTTCTTAAAAGCATAATCCTATTAAGGTTGATCTTTTATACCTATAAAGCTAGAAAAAAACTACTATATAAAGCGCTTTTAATAAATATAATTCAAAATAATAAGGAAAGTATCTAATCTTTAGTTAGTATTATTAGAATTAAGATTAATATAAGCTAGTTTAAGTTTACATAATAGCTAGTTTCCCTTTAGAATCCAGCCTAGCTTATTAGGGGCTATTATTATTTCTATTTGTTTTTATCAATTTTTACTAACTAATCGGGCAGTTCTTAATATGATTTATATAGTATTAATATATAATATTGATAAATACTCTTATTATCTTAATTAATTTTTTCTTTTTAAATTTCCTTTTTCTTTTTTATAAAGTTTATAAGAAATTATTAATAATATTATTAAGTACTTAATATTACTACTGTATAAGTTACCTACTTAACTAAGTTTACGGCTCTCTAAGTAATAATAATTTAGATTAGTAGTATAAAAAATACCCTCGTTATTATTATTAAGAATAATACTAAGCTTATAATTTTATTATAATTTTAACTGAATTTATATATATATATATATATATATATATATATATATATATATATATATATATATATTCGTTACCCCCCTGACGGAGCAATCTGCCGGGGCCGTACCGTATATTACGTATTAAGGAAAACTACGTATATTGCGCTCTATACTTAATTACTAATTAAAATAGCTCCTAACCTTTTACTACGTAATTCTAGCTATTTAGAGGGCGAGCTATACTTATTTTAACGTATATAAGACTTTTTAATACTAACTTACGTAAGTAGCTAGATCCCGTATTATATACTTTTTTTTATTAAAAGTTAGGGGACCCCTTATATATTCCCTTATATTTATAATATAGCCTATATAAAAAGGATTTCTAACTCTATAAAATATAATTACTAAGTTAGTATTAATATATTAAATCTTAACGTCTATATTAACTTAGTTATTTATAATATTTATATTATTACTTAGCTAGATTTTATATTATTAAAAAGTATTATACTACTTTTTAAGTATACTTACGTTAGCTACGATAGTTAGGGCGTTAAGGGGGCCTAAGAATCTATTAAGCCCTAGAGAAGGGGACCTATCGAGGGCTATCTTTAGGTTCTTAACGAGGTAGTAGTTTATATATTAATAGGTTTATTTAAGAGGTTTATTTAGTAAATTTATTTAGTTTAAATAGAGCTTTAAGTAATATTAAAAATAATAAGGGTAAAAAGAATCTTTATAAGCTCTAACATAAGTAACTAAATATTAACCCTTTTAGCCCTTTTTTTAGAAACTTCTACGTTATTATTAAAGTTCAGAACCTTTATAGTTAAGGGCTACTTTTAATTTTTACTACTAACCGCTACCGTCGACCTTTTTAACTAGCGCCGCCGCAAAGGAGCTTATTTATTTTAAATCATATAGTAGTTTTCGTATCCAAATTATTATATTACGTTAAGTATATATTTAGGGTATATTACGTATATTATATAATTAAAAAATATATTATATTATATAATTTCTTTTAAAAACGTAATTCCGTTAAGGTCGATTTTTAATACTTATAAAGCTAGGAAAAAAACTACTATATATATTCGTTACCTCGTTCTTTTATTAAAACCGAAAAATACTTCTTTTACTATTAATTATATTATTATTATTATTATTATTTTATTATTCTTACCCTATTACTATTACTTTATTATCATTACCCCGTTAATATTATTTATTATTATTATTATTAAATCGTTTATGTTGAGGATATTTAGAAAACTAAGAAGCTAACTTATTAATTTAAAACAAATACTTTAGGGGCTAATAGTTCGATTTTATTAACATTAAACTAAATAGTCCTAATTTATAGAAAGATTATTTAAAAGAGTATAGATTAATGATTATAAATTCAAGACTTGAAAAAGAAAGAAATATATTTTTATAAGTGTTATAAATATTAAACTTATATAATATAGCCCTAATATATTTCATTAACTAAAAACTGTGATTAATAATTTTATATTATTATAATAAAATAAGAAATTTAAAGAGATTAGAAAAAATATAGAGCTATTTAAAAAAGAAAAAAGAAATAGAGAAAAATTCTTAGATATTTAGAGGGTAATTAATATATTATGATAGTAGGATTATTAATATATTAAATTGAATTAATATTAATAATTTATAATAACTATAGCTAGCTATAGTTAATTATAAAGTTTTATTAAGTACGTAATAAAAACTCAATATTAATTTTAATAAACTAGCTTATTTATAAAAGTAAAAATAGCCCTTAATAAGGTAGGCCGGACCCTAAAGGAATTTTTATTTTTATAAATAAGTTAATTTAAAAATATTAATATCGGGGTTTTATTACGTACTTTGATAAGATATTATAATTAATTATAACTAGTTATAGCTATTATTAATTATTAATATTAAGTCAATTAAAGAGCATTAATAGTCTACTATAATATATTATATATAGACCGGTTTATTTTATAAAACGTTTTATAAATAGATTTTTATATATTAGTATTTAGCCTTTTGCTTTAAGCGGACCTTTTTATAATAATACGAGTATCTAAGCGCGTTTTTTTTTAAATATAGATTTATTTAAGGGGGTATATTATAATAGTTTCAACTATTCATAGCCTTATTATACGTTACGTGACCTCGGTTATATAATTACTAAGGCTTACTTTATCTATACTTTTTATATTAAAGCGAGCTTCGTACTTATTTCTTATTCTTAATAGATAACCGTTCTCTTTTACTTATATCGATGCCCTGATAATAACTATATTTGTTTTTTTATTCTGCCTTTGCTGGCTGCTCGGGCGGTTCTCGGTATCATTTACACGGTATTAATACACAGTATCAATGGATACTCCCACTGTCTCGATAGACTGATAATAACTATATAATAAATAATAAATCATATAATTAACGACTTAAAGCTCCTTTAACCGTAAAAACACTACTAGAACTATAACTTTAAAAATTAAATTGATTAATTAATAACTATAATTTAAGTAATTTCAAACAGCATTAATAAAAATAGAGATTTACTAAGATTCTTCGATTATTATAATAAAAGTTAAAATATTTTTCGAATTATATAAGTTTCATCTGAAAGGGGTTTACTCGAGGTTAGTACTGATAAATAAATATTAATTATTTATCCTAATTAGCCAAAATAACTACGGCTTATTTCTTAGTTAAAAATAGCAAGATGCAGCCCCTCTAGGTAACTAATGTAGCCGCCCTAATAGAACTTAGTTCAAATTATTATCTCTTTTTATAATCGAGGATCTTCTTTACTAATAATAATTTATTCTTAAATTCTACTTTTACTAATCGCTTAGGTAGTTCTTAGTATAAATATATAATATCTATATACGGTATTAGTATATACCTATACTATCTTAATATACTATTTTTTTCCTTCTCCTTTTTTACCTCTCCCTCTTATATATAAAGTCTATAATTAGGAATTAATTAATAGTAGTATTAGGCTTATAATATACTACTACCTTATAAGCCCGTATACTTAACTAAGTTCGTTATTATTTTAGGTAATAATAGCTTAAACGTAGTTATAAACTTTATAAGAGGGAAAGTTAAAAAGGGGGAAGTAAATTTAAAAAAATAGTTTATTAAAATAGTAAGAGTATTCATTAATACTATATACTAATACTATATAAACGATACTAAGAACTACCCGAGTAGTTAGTAAAAGCAGAATATTAAAATAAATAATAGATTAAAATAATATAATACCAGAAATACCCTTATTACTATTACTAAGAATAATAGTAACCTTCTGAATATTTATTATGTATTAATTTATATATATATAGTAGTTGTTTTCCGGCTTTATAAACGTAAAAAATCAACCTTAATAGAATTATACTTTTAAGAAAAATTATATAATAGAGTATATTTTTTAATTATATAATAAATATAATGTGCCCTAAGTATATACTTAATATAATATAATCATTTTAATATAAAAACCGCTATATAATTTAAAATAAGTAAGCTACCCTATTATTTACTAATAATAAGCTAAGTAATATACTTATATAATAGCGCTGCCCCCCGACGGAGCAATCCGCCGGGGCCGTACCGTGTATTACGTATTAGGGAAAACTGGGTATATTGCGCTCTATACCTAACTACTAGCAGGGCAGCTTGCCCATCCCGAATTGCATGGCGGTTTTCGTATCGAAATCACTATATTGCGTTGAGCGCGTGCTTAGGACATATTGCGCGTATTATATAGTTAAAAAGTATACCGTATCGTGTGATTTCCCTTAAAAGCGTAATCCTATTAAGGTCGATCTTTTGCGCCTATAAAGCCGGAAAAGAACCACTACATATAATAGAGCTAATTAGAAAAGTTGATAGTAAAAGTTAGTTATAAAGGTTAGGGGCGGCCCTTAATTATAGAGGTTTTAAACTTTAATAATAACGTAGAGGTTTTTGAAAAAAAAGGCTAAAATGGCTAATATTTAACTACTTTTTTACTATACTAAAGCTTATAAAGATTTTTTTATCCTTATTACTTTTAATATTACTTAAAGCTCTATTTAAACTAAGTAAATCTATTAAATAAATTTATTAAACGAACTTAATAATATATTAACTACTACCTCGTTAAGAACCTATTTTAAAAATACCCTTTAATAAGTCCCCCCTTCTAAAGCTTAATAAATTAGGCCCCCTTAATAACCTAGTTATTATAATTAATATAAATATACTTGAAAAGTAGTATAATACTCTTTAATTATATAGAGTTTAGCTAAATAATAATATAAACCCGTTTATAGGGCAATAATATAAACCCGTTTATAGGGCGAGCTTTATTTATTTTAATATAAACCTCTATAGTTAAGGAAGGCCGCTTTTAATTATTATAGCTAATTATTATAGCTAACTATTATAGCTAGTTTTTACTATCGACCTTTCTAACTAGCGCTATTATATAAATATATTACTTAACCTATCGTTAATAAGTAATAGGGTAACTTACTTATCCTAAATTAAATAGTAATTTTTATATTAAAATTACTATATTACGTTAAGCGCGTACCTAGGATATATTATATAGTTAAAAAATATACTATATTATATAATTTCCCTTAAAAGCGTAATCCCGTTAAGGTCGATCTTTTATACTTATAATGCCGGAAAAAAACCACTATATAAGTATTATATTATATAGCGTTGAGTTATAATAAAAACGCCTTAATAAATACTATATTTATACTATCGACTTATAATTAATTAATAAATATATTATAATAGTCGTTACCTTTATTAACGTCTTATTAATATAATATAAATATTATAAATAAGTATAAAGTTAAGAATCTAATTAAAATTCTAAAAAGAGTATAATTAAGTATAATAAATAATAATATTAAGAAAAAAGTTCTTATTAAATAAAGTATATAACGAAAATAAGGGGTAGTATTTGAGTATTACAAAAGCGATTAATATATTATAATAACAAGGTTCTTAATATTATAAGTTTAATTAGTATAAAAAATTAATAATACTTATAACTAGTTATAGTTAGTTCTTAAATTTTATTGAAACATATGTGTTAATATTCTACTTTTACTAACTACTCGGGCGGTTCTTAATATTATTTATATAATATTAATACACAGTATTAATAAATATTCTTACTATTTCGATAGACTATTTTTTAGATTTCTTTTTTTATAACTTTCCCTTTTATAAAGTTTATAACTATGGTTATATATTAGTTTATTCAAGCATATAATAAAAACTTAATATAAATTTTAATTAGTTTATTTATTTATAAAAGTAAAGATCTTTTTAGGGCCTGGCCTGCCTCATTAGGGACTATCTTTACTTTCATAAATAAGCTAGTTTATTAAGGTTAGTCTTAAATATCTTTATTACGTACTTTAATAAGACTTTATAACTAACTATAGCCGGCTATAGCTATTATTAAATAGCTATTAATACTAATTAAACTTAAAATATTAATAACCCCGCTACTATAATATATTAATTACCCTTTTAATAACTAATTATTACCCCTTATTTTCTCTTTTTATTTTATTTAATAATACCCTCTCTAATATACTATTATTTAATATACTTACTTATTCTCTTTTTAAGCTCTTAATTATATTATTAAATTTCCCCCCGACGGAGTAATCTGCCGGGGCCGTACTATGTATTACGTATTAGGGAAAACTAGGTATATTGCGCTCTATACCTAATTACTAATTAAAACTCCCGACCTTCCTCCGTAGTCCTCTAAGTTCTAGCCGTTTAGAGGGCGAGCTATACTTATTTTAATATATATAAGACCTCTTACCCTTTGGGGTCCGGTCCGCCTCATTGGGGGCCATCTTCGCCTTTATGGGTAAGCTGGTCTATTAGGGTTAATATCGAGTATCTTTATTGCGTACTTTAACAAAACTTTATAACTAACTATAGCTAGTTATAGCCGTTACTAACTATTAACATAGCTCATCCCGTTACTAACGACGTAACATATTAATAACCTTCTAAATAGCTAAAACCTACCTCCTATTTTCTAACTTATTTAATAACTTTAGAATATCTTTTTTAGTCTCTTTAAACCTCTTATTTTATTACTACGATATTAGGGTATTAATTATACTCTATAGTTAATTAGGTATTTTATTAAGGCTATATTATATAAGTTAGGTACTAATAATAGTAATACCTATGTCGATATGCGTATTTCAGATCTTTAAATTAATAGTATCTAATTCGTATTCCTTAAGATAATCTTACTATAGTTCGGGGTCCTTTAGTATAATACTTATAAGATCGAACTTCTAGCCCTTAAGGTATCCCTAGGGGTCGATAATAACTGGGCGTCTCGGTATTTTAATAGTATATATTTAAAGTAAACGATTTAATAGTAATAATAATAGGGTAATAGTAACAAACGGCGAGGGAAGCGTTTTTTAACTTCGACAAAGGAAACGAGGTAACGAATGTGTGTGCGTATACGAGTTAAAGTTGAAAGTACTAGGGTAGATATCGTACTTATAGAGGTTAATATTATTCTTAATAACGGCAACGAAGGTATCTCCGATACTACCGTTATAAGCTATAGTTACCTAGAGGGCGGTAAACTTAGCTAAGTAGGCAGCTCATAAGGTAGTAGCGTTAGGTACCTAATATCGCCGTTAATAATCCGTAGTTATGAATTTTATAAGAGGAAAAGTTGAAAAAGTAGAAAATCTAAAAAAAAAATAGTCTATTAAGATAGTAGGAGTATCTATTAATACTGTGTATTAATACTATGTAAATGATACCGAGAACCGCCCGAGCAGCCAGCAAAGGCAGAATAAAAAAACAAAAAAAACAAATATATATTAAAGTTAAGAATACTGAGGTAAATATTATAAAGTTAATATTATTCTTAATAATAATAACGAGGGTATTGTTAATACTACTATTATAAGTTATTATTACTTAGAGGGGTCGTAAACTTAATTAAATAAATAGCTTATAAAGTAGTAGCGTAAAGTACTTGATATTATTATTAATAATCCGTTATAAATTTTATAAAAAAGAAAGTTAAAAAAGAGAAAGAAATTTAAAAAGAAATAGTTTATCAAGATAGTAAGAGTATTTATTAAAATATAATGTTAATAAGTACTCCTACTATTATAATTAACTACTTTTAAGATTCTTTACCTTTTTAACTTTCCCTCTTATAAAGTTCATAACTACGGATTATTAATAGCAATATATAAAATACTATACTCCGATATTTCTAAGATGTTTTTTAATAATACCCCTAGCTTAGACTTTTTTAATATTAAATAACTTGTTAGAAGTATTTTTATAATTATAACTTATTAAAACCCAAATTACTCATTATTGAAATAGCTCTATAAGTTCGATTATTAAAACTATAAGCTATTTATTCAACGAGGTACGAGGATTTATATATAAAGTTATTTTATTAAAATCAAAGATTTAAATTAGTTCACAAAAACTATTTAATTAATATAAAAGGGTTAAAAAAATGCGGCTTAAATTAAAAAAAGTTTTATAATAATTAATAAATAAAACCCTGAATTATAAAAAGAGGTATAAACTTAAATTAAAAAAGAAAAGTATTAGAATAATAATCGTTAAATAAGGACTAAAACGGGTTAATAGTAATATAATATCTATAAGAATACTAAACATAATACGTAAATATATTAAATTACTAAGAGAGTATTTCATAAGAAAAAGGGTAATTGAGTAGTTTAAACTAATATTAAATTATTAATAGGGCTTTTTAATCGTATTTACGTTGCTATTACGATTTTATGTTTTACCTACTTATCTATTTTACTTACTTATTATACATTTTATGTTTTACCTACTTATCTATTTTACTTACTTATTATATACGTTAATGTTATATTATGATAAAATAGATTTAAACTAAGTAGTTTATATTAAATTTAATATTAAATAGATTTTAATTATAGCTCAAATATCAAAGGTTAGGGTATAATTAATAACTCGGACTATAAAGTTTAATTAAGCCTCGTTATTTGTTAAAATTATTATTTTATTATTATATAGCGTAAATTAAAAAGGGGCATTTAGTTAAACGTAGTTGGGTATTTAGCTCCCTTATCTATATAACTCACTTATTATATGCGTTAGTTTAATTTATTATTATATCAATATAAGTACGGTCTTTCTTGTTAAGTTTAGCAATTTTTTATATAATTAATTCATAATGCTTATTATTAGACTTATTATTGTTATTATTACTAGGGTCCTTAATTTTTTTTTTAGCTTTAAGTATAGTATTAGAATTAATATAACAAATAAAGAGTTATTATTAGACTTTAGGAAACTCCTTATTAATTATAAGTTTTATTTACTGATTATAGTTCGTAATAATATCGGAAAGCTAGAAGATTAAAGATTATTTAATTAATAAATAAATACTTATTAAGAAGAATGAAACTATTTCAATCTTTTTTTATTAATAAGATTATATATAACGTTTTAAGTGGATTTAAAATAGGTCTATTTGATTACTGAAAACAATAAAAGCTTAAAGCGGTTAGTATTATATATATTAAAATTAATTCATCGGAAGAACCGTTTTTATATCAGAAGATAATCAAGAAAAATCTTAATAGGCCTGAGTAAATAGTATATTACATCGCTTATTTATTAAATAACTGAAGTATAATCATAATTAATAAATTTCCATTTAATTTCTTTTCATTTACTAAGGCCTTAATACTCTAAATATTCTACCAAATAAATAAGGATTCTGAGAATTATTTTTGAACGACAGTATATATATTACGTATTTAAATTTCCATTCGTTAGCTTATAATCTTAATAATATTCTTAATGAGATATATAAGCTTATAATAAAAAGGAATCATAAATATTTCAGAGTTAGGTATATATTTATATTAGTTATATTAGGGATATATATATTAATATTATAATAATTATTATATCTTTAAGGCCCAGCCCGCCTTACTTAGAGCCATCTTCGGCTTTATAAATAAACTAGTTTATTAAGGTTAGTATTAATTATTTTTATTATATACTTCAATACGATTAAAGAATTAGTTATAGGCGGTTGTAGCCGTTATTAACTATTAATATCAATTAAACTTAGAATATGAACAGCCCTATTATAATATACCAACTACCCTTTAGATAATCAAGAACTACCCTTAATTTACTATCCTATTTAAGAATTTTGAAATATGACTCTTATTTTTTCTTAATTTATTCCTATACTACGATTTTATAATATTAATAATACTTTAAGAATATATATTTAGAAGTAAATAAAGGATTTAATAACAATAATAATAGCGTAACAACAATAAAGTAATAATAATAGCGTAAAAATAACAGACTATAAAAGAAGTATGATTTAATATTAGTAAAAAAATGAAACAATAATTATATATTTATATATAAGTTAAAGTTAGAAGTTAAAGTAAATGTTATAAAGTTAATATTATTCTTATTAACGGCGATAAGGGTATCTTTATGATTATTATTATAAATTATCATTACTTAGAGAGATAAAAACTTAGTTAAGTTAGAACTCTATGAGGTTATATTCCCCTTAATAGAGCAATCCGCTAGGGCCGTACCGTATATTACGTATTAAAAAAACTAAGTATGTTACGTTCTATACCTAATTACTAACTAAAATAGTTAACCAACTTAATTATTATCTCTTTTTTATTAACAGCTCCCGACCTTCTATTACCTATTTATAGGGCGAGCCTTACTTACTCTAATACGTATAAGACCTCTTAATACTAACCCGCATAAGTTACTAAGTCTAATATAATCCGTTCTTTTTTTATAAGTATTATCGTTAGTTAGGGGGGCCTATAAGAGCTATTAATGATACTAACTTATTACTTTAACTTAATATATTTCTAGCCCGCTTATTATAATCATTATTACTAAGTTAGTATTAATATATGAAACTTTAATACTAATATTAACCTAGCTATTTATAATATTTATAATATTACTTAGCCCTTTGGGGTCCGGTCCGCCTTATTAGGGGCTATTTTCGCCTTTATAAGTAAGCTAGTTTATTAAGATTAATATTAAGTTTTTATTGCGTACTTAATAAGACTTTATAATTAATTATAGCCGGCCGTAGCCGTTATTAACTATTAATACTAACTAAACTTAAGATATTAATAACCCCGCTACTATAGTATATTAATTACCTTTAATAGCTAAATATTACCCCTTATTTTTTCCTTTTATCTTATTTAATAATAACCTCTCTTTATTAATATTCTTATTTAATACGCTTACTTACGCTCTTTTTAAGCTCTTAATTATATTATTAAGTCTAAGCTTATTTATATTACTCTATTATATTAAAAAAGCGTTAATAAGGGTAATATTTATTATAATATATTTATTTATCTTTTATAAGTTAATATTACGGATATAATATTTATTAAGGTAGTCTTTTTATAACTCGGGGTCGTTTAGTATAATACTCGTAAGATTAAATAATTTCTAGCTATTAAGGAAGCCCTAAGGGTCGACGAGTTATTAACGTCTCGGTATTTTAATAAAATATACTTAAAGTAAATAGTTAAATAGTAATAGTAATAGTAATAGTAATAGTATAATAGTAATAAGTAGTAAGGGAAGTAATATTTTTAACTTTAATAAAAGAAACGAGGTAACAAATATATATATATATAAGTTAAAGTTAAAAGTATAATAAATATCGTAAGGTCGATATTATTTAATAACGGTAACGAGGGTATCTCTAATACTACTATTATAAGCTATTATACTTAGAAGGGTAGCTAACTTAGCCAAGTACGTAGGCTTATAAAGTAGTAGCGTTAGGTACTTAATATTATTATTAATAATCCGTAGTTATAAACTTTATAAGAGGGAAAGTTAAGGAAAATTTAAAAAAATAGTCTACCGAGATAGTATAAATATTTATTAATACTATATATTAATACTATAAAAACGATATTAAGAACTGCCCGAGTAACTAGTGGAATGGGGTAGGGCGATTAGTCCTAGTATTTCTTTTCTCTAAAGCGGATTAAGTATAGGGACCTACGGGAGAGCTAATCGGAAGAAGATATAAAGAGAAGGGCCCCGATTAAAGAGAGGAGCCTAGTAATACAGATTTTTATTTTAATTATATATATACCTTTTTAAGATCGAACTAGAGCTTTTTTAATAATTTATTTTTAAATACGATAATATAAAATAATTAAGAAGTTTACCCTTTTAATCTAGTTAATATTACCCTCTTTCCTTAGTTATAATTCTATTAATTAAGGCCGTATTAACCTGATCAAAGGAGGTATCTTATATTATTTTTATAAATATTAGTAGTTCTTCCTAAGTACTATACTATAAAAGTCCTTTATACCCTATACTTTTTTAATAATCTCCCTTTTTAAAAATCCCTTTCTTTTTTAAATAAGAAAATAAGTAAAAAAAAGCCCGACTCGATCGGAGATAATTTAAATAAATAAGTAAAAGAAAGCGGCGTAATAATTAAAATAAATACGAGTAATAAGACTCTAATTAAAGGAAAGATTAGATAATTAAGATATAAAGATAAAGATATATAAAAAAGGGCTTCTTATTTAATAAGAGGGGAATATAATAGACCTTAATAAGCGAGCGAGATAAATAAATAGAGAAATACGTAGATACTTAGGACCGGATCGGGCCTAAATACGGACGCTATAATAATATAATAAAACGAACGACGAGTTAGGATTAGAACTAATAGAATACTTTAATAAGTATAACTAGTTATTTAATTAGACTATTCCTTATTAATTAATATAGTCCGGAGATTTAATAATAAACTTATTTAGAGGTGCGGATATATTAGACTAAAGGCGCTTAAGAAACTAGCTTTTAATTAGACTTATTAGTAATTTTAATTAGTATTACCGTAGGCCTAATATAAAGTCCGATTAAAACTCTAGTTATATACTTAGTAAGGGCTAAGAAGGACGGCTTAAATTATACTAATTAGGATAATAGCTACGCTCTAGTTATTAAAACGGCTCTTTTCCTTTTTTTCTAAACTCTATTTAGAGTAAATAGATTAATATAAAATTATTAAGATTATAAATAAAATTAACGAACTATATTTTTAATAACTTCGGACTATAAATATAGATAATTAATACGTTACTTTTGTTATTATTAGCGACCCTTAAGACGTTTAATTATACGAACCTAACTCTTTTACCTTAAATAAACTATTTATTAAACTAGTTTTTATAGTTTATTAAGACTTATAAATCGTAGAGTTATTTAATAATAAGAAGCTTACCCTTAGTAATAGATTTATTTATTAATTTAATTAGAAAAAGCTAGTTACGGCTTAGGTCGGGATAGATACTTTAATTAATACCCTCTTAGGTACTATTATTACCCGGATTTAGATAACCGCGCTTTAAACTAAGGACCTTACGATTTTTTAGCCTAATTTAATAGAGAATATAGGGTTTTATAAGATACTATTCCCTAGTTAAGAGGGGACTATAGTTTTTAAAAGTAATAATATCGTAGACTTTTTAAAAAAGTTCGAGGACTAGTGCGAGATCACTAGGGTCCCGGACCGATTTAGGGGTAAACTTATTATATATATTATAAAAAGAGATTATTAGACTCTAGTTAAGGATACGATTAGAGGATTACCTTAGGCCTAAGCTAAGGATTTCTTTTTAAAAAAGTATAGAAAATAGGATACTAACTATTTCTTAAATAAGGAAGAGTAGATTAAAAGAGTTATTAAAAAACTACTTATCTCGTTTTTTAACTTAAACTCTATTTAAGTACTATTTATTAAGATTAATAATATAATTACTCTTATTAAATAATAAGACCTCTATATTATAACTAATAAGAGCTTAATTAAGGCCGTATATAAGCGGTTCTATACTAATATTATAAAAGAAGTAGTAGAGGAAGTCGGGGTTACTTTAGATAGCTTTATTAAATTAACGAAGTACGCGAGGTTTAAGGTAGGACTTTTTAATACGATTATATATAAAAAAGAATATAGCTTACTTTTTATAAATAATTAAAGTTAACTTAAAACCTCTTTATAATCCCCTACTTTATAAATATATAGAAATACTTAGTATTAATATCTAAATTACTAGTAATATCGCTAGCTAACAATAGGGGCCTAGGTTACCTAGGTAGCTATCAATAATACTACTAATTCTAACCTAGTTAATAAAATAAGTAAGCTAAAGATTTATTAAAATAGTATTTACTCTCGAGGTCCTGCCCGTATATTTAATATAAGCGCTATGTGTCCTAATTAGCCCCCGATTATAAGACCTAGAGACCGCTACTAGTACTACTAGAGTTTATACTACCGGATTATTAAGGATTATAATTAATATACTCTTAATAAGGACGCTTATTTTATTATTTTAGCTTAGGGAGCTTAGTATTACGGAAAGTACGATGGTTAAGAGCTTATAAGAGATATCCCTTTTATTATAATTAAAGATAAAAAAAAGCGTGCGATTACTAATTACGTTACCTTTCTTTTTTATATAGTAAATATATTAATTAAGGAAGATACTAAGCTTTTAGCTAAGTAAATTTTAGATTATTAAATCGGACTATTTTAATAAACTATACTTATACTTTTTTTAGTTAATTTTATAAGTATAGTTAGATATATTTACGTAGTATAACTTAACTTAGGTTACTATAGCTAAGTGGACGTTTATACTATTCGTAGGGGAAGACTACTTAAGAATCGTACCTTAGTAACTACGTTATATTTTAAGAGGATATATAGGATCAATAGCCCGAGCTAGCTTTTATAACTTAAAAAGAAAATAGTTTTTTTTTTAAAAAAAAAGAGATTATAAAAATTAATAATAGTAATAAGGTTTTTAAAATAGTAGAGAACGTAACCTCTATATTTATCTCTAGACCTTAGCTTATTAAAATCTTAATTAAAATTTTTAATACTAGTACTTAAAGAACCTAAGAGCCTCTTCTTTATAAAACTTAAAAAACGATAACTATAAATTAGACCTACGACTTTAACCTTAGGGCCGAGGTAAGGAAGCTAAGAAAAAAGAGGCTCGAGGCCCTAATCTCGCTTTTTATAAACCTCTTATAAAAAATTATATTAAAATATACCATAATAATAGTAATTTTAATACGTAATTAGAGGTACTTTAATATTAATAAAATCTTATTAAAAACTCCGAAGTCCTTAATAAATCTAGTAGAGAATAAGTAATAATAAAAGGATATTAAAGATCTTTTTAATAAATATAACTAGAACTTTTTTTTAAGGCCGAGCTATATAGCTAAGATTAGTAAAGTTAGAGGTGCTAATCCGATTTTTAAGCTCTTAACTTCTATAATTTCGAACGCCTACCTCTAGTTAGAAGTTTAAATATTTAGTATAGATTAGGATAATAAGGGTTTAATAATTATTACTATTTTAAATACTAGGGCGTAAGTTAATATCCTCTTAAAATAATATATTAAAAAAGCTAGTATTTCTTATATAGTAATAAAGCTTTAAATATAAATATTTAAATACGATCTAACTAGCTAAATAACTTTTAATAGCTTTTATTTTATATATATATAAGTTAGTAAGTTTAAAATAACTATTTATTTCTTTATTAAGAACGAGCAAGAGACCTCCGATCTATTATTATTAGGTCTTTTATTTATATAAAATACTAAGCTATCCTTTAGATATAATAAGTTAATAATTATTACTCTAATTTATATTAAGGACGAGAGGCTAAGGATCCCCGTGGGAATAATTAGGACGAACGGTTTTTAAGATATAAAAAATATCTTACCCTAGCTTAAGTAGTATATAGAAGAAGTTTTTAGATTAGAAAACTAAATATTAGTAGTATAACTAGGGATACTATTAGTTTTAATAACCCTTACTTAGAATCTAAGTTAAAAAAAAACGAGCGTATTATAGTAGTCTTAAACTAAGGCTAAGCTAATTAGATTATAACTATAGTTACGCTCTATATAATCTAGCTTTAAATTATATAGATTAAAAGAGTAATAGTAGCTACTCGGGGTAAGGTTAGAAATAAACCGAACGGATTAGCTAACTAAGACGATTTACGTCTCTTAATGAGAATACTTACTTCTTAATAAGAGGAGTTATATATTAAATAACGAATTATAAAGCTAGAGCGAAAGGTATTAAAATAGTACGAGATGGCTAAAAAAGCCTTTTATAAAATTCCCTATGCTATAAAAGCTAATATAATATATAAGAAGAAGGACTAGAAGGTCTAGTTAGTTAATAATATACCCTCTAATAGATCGATACCTAATAATAATCCTTATTAAAAAATTAAAAAACTTAAAGAGGTTAGAAATAAGCTACGAGACTAAGTAGGCCCTTATAAAGATATTATTATACTTAAGTTTTTAGATATAGAACTAAGCTTTAAATTAATAAATAACCGCTTTTAAGCTATTTTTAAGGATTATAACTATTTTTTACTTTATAAATAAAATCTCTTTAAGTAAATACTCCTTAATTAAAAAAAGCGCTAATATAGGACTTTTTTAAATACGGCTATTTTAACCCTATAGTTTCGCTACTATAATTAATTAAGACTATACCCCATAAGGCCTAGTAAGTAAAGGGTATCCTAATCCCAAAGGCTCTATTACTAAAAGTTTTTAAAATAATCTAAGAACGTATTACTTAAGGTATTATTAAAGAAAGCTATATTACGTATTAGAACCCCTAGTTCTTAGTAATAAAGAAGGACGGTAGTCTTTAGTTAATTAACTTAATAACTAAGGTTAATACTATTACTTTTTAAAATACTTAGTAACTACTTAATATTAACGAGTTCTCGGAGGAATTTATTATAAATTAACTTATTTTTTTTTTAAATTTCTTTTTTAATTACGATTAGATCTTTTTAAATAAAAAGAGCCGCGATTTAATAACTTTCTTAACTCTACTCGGGCTATATAAATACTATACTCTCTTAATAAGAGCGATAAATTCGGTAGCCTAATTTTATTAGATTATAACCCGTATTCTCTACGACTTAATTCTAAAATACTATAACGCTTTTATTAATAATATTGTAGTTAAAGGCCCGTAATCTTATTATAATAATAAGTACTTAACTAACTATCTTAGGATCTAGTAATTCGTTTATAAACACTTTTAAAACATTAATTAAGTCTTAGTTAACGTCGAGCTAACTAGTTATATTATCTCCGGAGTAAAGTCGTAATAGTACTAACTATCCGTAGTTATTATAAGCTACTTCTATAGTATAAAAGGGAGACGGCCTAATTAAGCTAAAGTCCTTAAGATCCTTAAATAAATAAAATACTTAAACGTTTTAGAAATTAGATCGTTTCTTAGTATTATTACTTTTTATTACTATTAAATTGAGTAATTTTTTTAAAAATAGCCCCGTTATACTCCCTACTTAGTAAGAACTAATTTTTTAAATAAGGAGTACTATAAATCGAAGCTATAAAAACGCTTAAAGAGGCGATTACTATAGCTCTTATTCTAGTTTTATTAAATTATAGTACCGAGGCCGGACGGATTATCTTTATAATAAACGCTAACGTTAAAAAATAGAGTAGTACGCTTAGTTAGATCGTTAATAATAAGCGTATTATTACTTAATATAAGAGCGGGATATAGTACGGGCTAGAGCTTAATTATAACTTTAAAAAGCTCGAAATACGAGGCGTTTTAATAAGCCTAAAGCGTCTTTATAATTATTTATTTAGGATTAACTTCTTATTAAAAACCGACGCCTAAGTCCTAGTTACTTAGATTAATAATATAGCGAATAATTTACTATTAGTAATAATAATACGCTAGTTTTTTTAAATTAGACTTTTCGATTTTAAGATTAAGTATATTAATGAGAAAAAGAATACTACGGTAAATAGCTTTTTAAAAAAACCCCCTAGCTAATCTAACCTAGTTAAAATAGAGCTTAACGAGGATATTAAGGACTTTATTAACGTACGAGTCCTATAAATACGAGTTATAAAGAACTTTTTTATTATAATATATAGTCGTAATAACGCTATTATTAATTAGATATAGGAAATAGATATTTTAGCTAATATACTAGTACTAAACGAATAATAATCGGACCTCTCGAAATAAATCGCTTATTTCTTTTTTACTCTAAAGAGGCTAGCTAGTATACCCTTTAATTAGTTTAGACGTTTTAAGTAAATAGTAATATAATTTATTATATAAAATAAACTTTTATTTTAACGGGGGACGAAGACTCGTCCTTAACCTACTTAAATAATTAATAATAAGCGCTATTAAGTAGACTTAATTAGTAAAGTATATAATAAGTCCGGGTATAGGGGACGAGAGGTTATATATTTCCGTCTTATAGAACGATACTAATAGCTAGGAATATACGCTTAGACTTAGGAGCTAATTACGACTTACGAGGCTTATTAAAAAACTAGATTACGATACTTTAATAACCCCTATATATTTATAGTTCCGATTTATAAACCTTTTTCTAGGGTCTATTTAAATATTTAGTATATAAGTAAATAGAAAGTTATTAAAGCGCGTTATGAGTTTATGGGATACTTAGAAGCGCGGATTATAACGAATACTATATTAAAAAATATTATAAAATTTATTTAAGAAAATATTATTTATTACTATAGGATCTATAGTATTCTAATTATTAACGGGGGATAAGAAAATATAGGCGCTATGACGTAGCTTAATCAATAATATAGTACTTAGTAAAAGGTTATATTAGCTTATAACCCTCGCGCTAACGGGCTCTTTAAAAAGGGTTACTAACCTATTACGTATATACTTCGTATTTAGTTAGATTAAGAAAAAAAAGATATTAGACTAATACTAGCTACAGCCCTTTTTGCAGATAGGATAACTATTAAAGCGTTATTAGGTTATATACCGTTTTATTTTATTTATAGTTATTATATAACGACCCTAATTAAAGGAAGAACGGCGACTTAGAGAGTACTTAATTAAGAGAATATATATATAACGGATTAAGAAGTCTAAGCCCGATTATAAGCCTTTACCTCCTTAGTAAATAACTAGAAAACTATAGTTAATAAGGTTACTTAGTACCGAGCTTAAACCCGTAACTAGTTTAACTTCTCGTATACCTTTTAATTAGTAAAGTTATAAACTAGTAATCTAGTTCTTATTTTTAACGTTTAATAAAAAAACGATATATTAATTTCTAAAAAACTTAATTATTATTAATAAGGACCTTTCTATATCTACTTAGCCGCTCCGAACGGATCGTTATATTAACTAGAGACGCTTATTAATAAACTAATTATAGGGGCTACTTATATTAGTAATTAACTTAAGAAGTTCCTAAAGTCTTTAGAAGGCCTCTACTTATTACTTAATAAATCTAATCTTTATAAGGACTTTATTTCTAACTTAACCGACCTTTTATCTTTATAGGATAATATAATTAACGCCGCAATTCTACCTCTTAATTATAATAATAATATAATAAACTCTAGGGACGAGGATACTTAACTAGCTACTAAGTAAACCCGATCGTAAGCAAGGGCCTCTCAAGAGGGCTAAATTACCCCTTATTACTACTAATCCTTAGTATAGGCTATAAGTTCTTTTTATTTATTAAATATTATTTTATAAAGATATTATTAAATCTTATTAATTCTTTAGTTATTTCTTTATTTAGATCCGGGATAAAGATATAAAGGGACGATAAAAAGAGAAGAATTATTTTTTAACTATTATAATTAAAAACCTAACGACCTTACTTACTAACTATATAATCGTATTAAGAAACCTTACCCCTCTTTTTAAATATTTAAACCTAGCTCCCTATTTAATCGAGCCCGTTTAGTATCTAGCTTAGCTTATATAACCTCTTATTCTACTTATTTTATTTTAATATATTAATAACCCTTATAAATTATAAATATATAGTTTTTAGTAAAGTACGTAGGAGGGGCGTCTTTAAGAACAGAATTATACTTATCTTCCTCAGTCTTAGTAATATCGATCTAGTTAGAGACTATATAGACTAAAGTTTTAACTCTCTTAATATTAATTAGGATTAAAGACCTTATTTTACTACTACTTATTATATAATAATAATAATAGCCTTGTTTAGAGTCGGCTCTGGACTAGCTAATAGCCTACCGGTCGTTACTCTTTTTAAAGTAGTATTTCTTACTTTTGGAATATATATAATTATTATATCGATCGTTAAAGTAATTTAGAAGAGAAACGTACTCGAAGTAGGGGACTATCTTTCTAACTAGCTCCTTAGTATTAGAACTAATATATTTTTAAAAAGACCGCGTATAATAGTTATAAAGTATAGTATTCTGAACGCCGTAAACCTAAATAAGTAAAGAATTAATAATAGGGGTTCGTCTACTTAATCGCTAAGATAGAGGGCCGAAGTAATTAGTATAATCGTAATTAATAAAAACCTAACGACTTTATAAAAATAATTTACTTACGATACTTAGATTATAAACGTACTTCTTAATAACGTTCTAATTCGTAGTTAATTATTAAAACTTCTAAGCTATTTCTTTTTTAATATATTTATTAACCTAAGGATTTATAATATAAAATTTAGTATAAAGCTCTCTAACTAATTTAAAAAGAGTTAACTAATTAATAGTTTTAAGGATCTAAGAAGAAGTAACGTTAAATTAGAATAAGGATTAAAAAGATTAAATAGGGTAGCGCTTACTATAGTCTACTTTTTACTAACCTCTCGAAACTTATAGCTCTAAGTTTTTTAAAAATAGACCTTTTTAGGAGCGGAGGAGGAATATTACTAAGGCCGGACGTTACGACGAGTAGTTTTAGTAATCCGATACGTATTACTAATAGCCGAAGTATTAGATATAATAAGTAAGTAGATTATATTACTAAAAAAAAAAGAGACTAAGTAGAAAAGGATAATTATAATTAAGAAGTTATTATTTAAAAAAAAAAATAAAAAGCGATAGAAGAATTAAAAAAGGGCCTCTATATACCCCCCCCTCCCTAAATCCGGGGTATTAAAGAGGAAAGTACTATAGGCCTCTTAGCTAATCGGTACTAAATTATAGCTACTATATAAAGAAAAAAAAGAGTAAATTATAAGATCGGGGCCTTCTTATTATTCGTAATATAGCGCTTTTTTTTTTAATTAGTAGAGGCTACCCTCGCGATTAGTATAAAAAGGGTAGCTTTTTACTTAGCTACTTAACTTTTCTTTTTTTTCTCCTTAACTACTTCCCTATAACTATTACTAATTAAACTTCCTCTAATTTTTACTTTTTAATTTACTATATAAATACTAACTTAGCAATTTATAATAGCCTCTTTACCTCCTATCTCCCTTTTTAAGCCGGATAATAAAAAGAATATAGTACGAATTTAGGGCCCGATTATAATAAAGAACTTTAAAAACGATATTAAATACTAATTAAGAAGGTAGAATTTAGATAGATATATTACTTTTAACGAGACTAACCCTAGGACTATAATAAATACTAAGGACTCTTAGTTTATTAATTTTAATACGAATTATTAATATAAAGCGTATACTAATTATTACCCGAACCTAGTACCTAAGCGAACTAGTTTTTTTTAAATAATCCTAACCCCTTATAAAATCGACTTTTTTAATTAGCTCGGTATAGGGGACGTACTTCCTTTTTTTAATTAGCGCCCTAAGGCTTTTAAGGGTCTAAAAGATTAGAAGATTTAAATAGGTTAGACTTATTATAAGGTAATAAAGATCCTAATTAATTACTATAACTTTTAAAAACGCTTACTATATAAAGATTAGATTTAAAAATACGAGATTAGATTTATAATAGAAATTATAATATAGGACCTCGCTCTAGTACGTAATATAGTTATAATTAAAGAGGGATAGAAGAGTACTTTCGAACTAAATAAGACCCCTACCCTAATCCTTTAAACCTAAGAGATTATATAAAAAATTAAGACTTTAGTATACTTAGTAATCTTCCCTTTTTATATTAATAATCCGGGCTATTTTATAAGAATAATTATTAACTAGTGGGATAATATAGTTTATTAGTACGATTTAAAGTAGGCTTTTAGGCGTTTAAAGAGGATATTTATTAATAATATCTAAGTACTAAAGGCCTTTTATAGCTAGATCGATATACCTCTTTATATTTAATAACTAATTAATATTTGTTTTTTTTTTTATTCTGCCTTTGCTGGCTGCTCGGGCGGTTCTCGGTATCATTTATATAGTATTAATATATAGTATTAATAGATACTCCTACTATTTTAATAGACTATTTTTTTTTAGATTTTTTACCTTTTTAACTTTTTCTCTTATAAAGTTCATAACTACGGATTATTAATAGTAATATTAAGCGCTTAACGCTACTACTTTATAAGCTACCTACTTAGCTAAGTTTACCGCCCTCTAGGTAACTATAGCTCATAACGGTAGTATCGGAAATACCCTCGTTACCGTCGTTAAGAATAATATTAACCTTACGATATCTACTTTTTAACTTTAACTTGCACACGCACACATATTCGTTACCTCGTTTCCTTTATTAAAGTTAAAAAACGCTTCCCTTACTATCTATTACTATTACCCTATTACGATTGCTATTAAATCATTTACCTACTCTTAAATATATACTATTAAAATACCGAGACGCTTAGTTATTATCGACCCCTAGGGATACCTTAAGGGCTAGAAGTTCGATCCTATAAGTATTATATTAGAGGACCCTAAACTATAATAAGGTCGTCTTAAGGAATACGGATTAAATACCGTCGACTTAAAGATTTAAAATACGTATATTAATATAAATATTACTATTATTAGTACCTAACTTATATAACATAGCCTTAATAAAATACCTAATCGACTATAGAGCATAATTAATACCCTAGTATCGTAATAATAAAATAAGAGGTTTAGAGAGATTAAAAAGGATATTCTAAAGTTATTAAATAAGTCGGAAAATAGGAAGTAGGTTTTGGCTATTTGGAAGGTTATTAATATGTTATGTTATTAGTAATAGGATAAGCTATATTAATAGTTAATAACGGCTACGGCTGGCTATAGTTAGTTATAAAGTTTTGTTAAAGTACGTAATAAAGATACTTAATATTAACCCTAATAGACTAGCTTGCCCGTAAAGGCGAAGATGGCCCCCAATAAGGCGGACCGGACCCCAAAGGGTAACTAATTAATATAAGTACTTATGTAGTCCTTATAGTATAATAGCTAGGTAAATAAGAATACGGTCTATATATACTTAAATAGTTTCGTAACATAGTCCGATATAGCTAGCTTAACCTAACTTATAATATATATTAAATAACTTATAAATACCTTAAATTATTTAATAATAAACTCTGCACAGCTTAGATTTAATAAATTAGTTACGAGTTCTAATACGATAGTTATTATTTTTTTAATATAATAAGACCTTTCTTAAAAAGGTTTTTTAATAAAGTAATAAATAAATAGGACTCTAAAAGTAGGCCTTATACCGACTTAGATAACTCTAACTACGCTATAACTAACGCTCCTAAAGCGCTAACTCCTTAGAAATCCGGTTCTTATTTACTTAGCTTTAGGTTTATTAACTAGGATCTAAAAATTTATAATCCTTATAATTATAGCTATTATACTCTTATTAATCTTACGTACTTTAAAAAGACGTATAAAATAGTTAAAAGCCTTAAGTAAGAACTTATTACCCTTAAAAAGTCACCCTTACTATCTCGATTTTTAAAAATATTAAAAAGTACCTAAAGATTTATAATAAGTAGCGACCCTAATCGGACTCCGCAGGTAATTAAACTAATAAAGGCTACTAACTAGTATCTAGATACTATTATTAATAATTAACTTATATACCTAATTAATACTCCTAAGACTTATTAAGTTATAAAGTCTTTATTAAATATATTATTATTTAAGTTATTATTATACCTTAGCTTAGCTCTTAATAAAGCTAGTCTAAGTAACTAAAGAGGTAATCTTTTAAATACTCTAGTTAGGGGCGGGAATAGTCTTATTATAAAGATTTTAATTAAAATACCGAGGGTTTAGTTAAAATAGGAGGTTATTAAGTATATATTTTTTAAATATAATCGGGCTATATAAAAGAATAGCGAACATTAGTATTAAGAGCTAGCTAAGTTTTATTAAAATCTCTTATAATATCGTAATATATATATAAATAAAGCTAATATTAATAAGAGTATAAAAGAATAATAAGTTAATTAATATAATAACCCGATCGTAGAAATTATATATATAACTCTAGCTTATGCTCCTTAAATACTACTATTAATAAAGAAATTTAGGAAGAATTAGGCTAATAAAGGTTAGGATTAGGAGATTATTAAGAAGGATTAGGATAAGAACTAAGTAAAGCTAATAAAAAAAGTAGTAAAAGCGGAAGAGGTAAAGAAGGTAATTATAAAGAAGAAGGGTAAGTAGAAGGCTTAATATAATTAACTATATATAATAACTAGAACTAATCTAAGATAATTTCTTTTTATAAAAGATTAGGAAAAAGAAATTAGGGAACGATTAAAATAAGGTAGGGTAATTAGTCTTAGTATTTCTTTTTTTAAAAGTAAATTAAGTATAGGGACTTATAGGAGAGCTAATTAGAGGAAGATATAAGGAGAAGGGCCCCGATTAGAGAGAGGAGCTTAGTAATATAGATTTTTATTTTAATTATATATATACCTTTTTAGGATCGAACTAAAGCTTTTTTAATAATTTATTTTTAAATATAATAATATAAGACGATTAGGAAGTCTACCCTTCCGATCCGGTTAATACTACCCTCTTTCCTCGGTCGTAACTCCGTTAATTAAGGCCGTATTAACCCGATCAAAGGAGGCATTTTGTATTACTTTTGTAAGTATTAGTAGTTCTTCCTAAGCACTGTACTACGAAAGTCCTTTATACCCTATACCTTTTCACTAGTAAAGGCAGAATATAAAATTAAATAATATTACTTAGCTAAATTTTATATTTTTAAAAAGTATTTTATTATTTTTCAAGTATATTTATATTAATTATAATAGCTATGGTATTAAGCTAGTTAAAAAGGGCGCTTAGCTCGAAAAGGGTAGACTTATTAATAAGTATTTTAAAAAAGTTCTAGCTTATTAATTACTAACTATATATTAAGAGAGTAATAACTTATATATTAATAAGTTTATTTAATAAACTTATTTAATTCAAATAGAAAGTAGCTTTAAGTAATATTAAAAATAATAAGAATAGATAGAATCTTTATAAGCTATAAAAAATGATAAATATTAGCCTATTTAGCCCTTTTTAAAAAAACCTCTAGATTTTTATTAAAGTTTAGAACCTCTATAGTTAAAAAATGCTACCTCTAACTATTATGGCCGACTATTATAACTAATTATTATAACTAATTATTATAACTAACTATTATAACTAACCTCTACCATTAACCTTTTTAACTAGCGCTTCTACGTAATAAAAAGGGTAGCTTATTTATTTTAAATTAAATAGCGGTTTTTATATTAAAATTATTATATTACGTTAAGTACGTACTTAGGATACATTACGTATATTATATAATTAAAAAGTATACCTTCTATATAATTTCCTTTTAAAACGTAATTTTATTAAGGTCGATTTTTTATACCTATAAAGCTAAAAAACAAAAACCACTATATAAAGTAATATTATTAAGTACTTAATATTATTATTTATAGTCCGTAGTTATAAACTTTATTAAAAGCAAATTTAAAAAAAAAAAAGAAACCTAAAAAGTATAGTTTAGTAAAATAGTAAGAGTATTTATTTATAAGAGATTAGGCTATAAGCACTTAACTAGCGAGGCTATAATATAGGTATAGGTATATTATAAAACTAAAGCCTACCGAGTCCTTTATACGGGCTTTGCCTCACAGAAAGTTCATATCGGTACCCTCTTTTATACTTAGCGTAAGTATATTAGATATACTGCCTATACCTCTTCGTTCTTTAACGAGTCGACCTTAGTAACTCTCGGCTTAGTAATAACTTGATAAACAGTTATTAACGTTAGTTTTAGTTAGGGATACGTTAGTTTATTATTACCCTTACTTCTTAACTCATTTTCTTAGTATTTACTAAATATATAGTTAGTTTTATTATATATAAAGTATTTAATGTTATTATTATAATACTCTTATAATAAATTAGTATAAGTAACCTTATTATATAGCTTATATAATATTATTCTTAATAAATTTCTAAAACCTAGCCCTTTAGAGCTTTTCTTGCTCTTTTCTTTATAAAAAGGAGATATTTAATATAGTTATTTAAATAATAAATATAATCTCTTTTTAAGTCTATCGAGACAGTGGGAGTATCCATTGATACTGTGTATTAATACTGTGTAAATGATACCGAGAACCGCCCGAGCAGCCAGCAAAGGCAGAATAAAAAAAAACAAATATTATTAATAAATAAATATTAAAAAGTTATTTTTAAAAAGGGGGTTTTTAAACCCTTTTTTAGAATTACGTTATTATATTTATAATAATAAGAATATTTCACATAGGATTTATTTAATATACCATTCTATAATACTTTTTATATGAAGATTATTACTTATTTTTATAATAATAATTTAATTTATTATTTAAGTATTTATAAATTCTTTTTTAATTAGTTAATAATTATAAAAGAGAAGCTTTTTATATTCTTATTAACTTAGATATATTATTAGCTACTTAATAAGTTATTAAATAAACTCCTTATATTAATATTGTTTTTAGTTCTAGTACTTAACTTTTACTTCTATTATTTTATAAAAATAAGTTATTATTATACTTAAAAAGTTTATTAAACTAGTTATCTTAATATTACTTATACCCTTATACGTACTTAGACTTTATATATTTAAGTATTAATAAATATCTTATTTATAATAAGTAAGGTCCTTAGGGTATTAATAAAATAAATAGGTATAAAAATAACTTATTCTAAGTATCTTTTTTATTTAGCTCTTTTATAAACGTTAGTTTTTAAATAAAAATTATTTTATAATAAGCTCGTTATTTTAAATAAAATAAAGTTAAATAGTTAACTTTAAATAGTTATAGCTTATTAATATTAATAAACTTTTATTAATTACTAAGCATCGCTTTATTAATACTTTAGTTCTTTTCGTAGTTTGTTATTATTTATATTAATTATTTTATAAAAACAAAAGCTTTAAAATGTTAAGAAATTAGGCTATAAGTACTTAATTAGCGAGTTTATAATATAAGTATAAGTATATTATAAAACTAAAGCTTATTAAGTCTTTTATATAGACTCTATTTTATAAAAGGTTCTTTTAAAATACAATCTATATACTAGTTACTAACTTATCTTATTACTAAGTATATCCCGAATCTATTATATTATTAGTACTATATATTAATATTATATAAACGATATTAAAAACTACTTATATAGCTAGTTAAAGTAAATTATAAAAAGAAATATTAATTCCTTTTTCTTAACCTTAACTCTGATAAATAAGTTCTGTTTATAATTTTATTTATAAGACTCTTGTTACTAACGATCTTTATTATCTCTTTTCTATTTCTATCTTTCGTAATCGCTTAGATAGTTTTTAATCTAAATATATAATATTTATATATAGTATAAACTCTATCGAGATAGTGAGAGTATTTGTTAATACTATGTATTAATACTGTATAAACGATATTGAGAAGTGCCCGAGTAGCTAGTAAATATAGAATATTAAAATAAATAAATAAATAAAAGAATATATAGCATTAATAAGTACTCATATTCTGTTGATAGATTATTTTATAAAGTTTCTCTATCTTTTTACCTTTTTTTAGTAAAGTTTATAATTACAGATTAATTAATAAGAATAATATTAAGTATATAACGTTATTACTAAATAGACTGACTATATATCTAACTAAGTTCGCTATTCTCTTAAATAATAATAACTTAAGATAATATTTAATTTTATATTCTACCTTTATTAATTACTCCGGCGGTTCCTAATACTTTTTATATAGTATCAATATATAGAATTAAGAAACACTCTTATTATCTTTATAAATAATACTTATAGTAATATATTATTAAAAATATTATTATTACCGTTATTTAGCGTAATGTTAACCTTATTAATACTTAATACATATTAATTTATATATTTATCTCTATATTTAACTTTTACTAATAACTAAAGTAGCTCTTAATATTATTTATATAAGTCTAATATATAGTATTAATAAATACTCTTACTATCTTAATAAACTTTCTTTTTAACTTTTTCTTTTATAAAGTTTATAGTTATAAATTATCAACGGTAATATAAAGTACTTTATATTATTATTTTAAAAACTTATGTTTATTAAAATAAATCTAAAGCCCTCCAAATAATTATGATTTATAATAATAATATTAGATATCTTTCTATTAATATTAACAAGTATAACACTAATCTTCTTAATATTTCATATATATTAACTAATATCTATTTATATTTTCAATTCTTTTTTTATTAATTACTTTAAAAGTTCTCGATATAGAAAATATAGTATTTATATACGGTATTATTAGTCTATCGAGACAGTGGGAGTATCCATTGATACTGTGTATTAATACCGTGTAAATGATACCGAGAACCGCCCGAGCAGCCAGCAAAGGCAGAATAAAAAAAAAACAAATATACGGTATTATAATATACTTATACTATCTCAATAGAATTTATTAACTTATATATACTATATACTAATTATTAAATTTTCTCAAAGTCAAAAAATGCTATTTTTTTTATTGTTCATTACTATTATATTATTATTCCTATCATTATTAATAAATAGTTTATTTTAAATATAGATCATTCAGATGCTTTTAATACTTATTAATTATTAACCCCTAAGGCTTCTTTAATAATTAAAAGTTCAACTTGATAAATATTATATTGTCACGGCACTGGGCGCTAGGCCCCTGTGCACTCGGGCCTCAGGCACCGAGCGGACCCCCTACGGGTCACGTGACCACTGGACCGCTGAGTCCAAAAGCCCAGCGCCCCAGATTCCGCCTACTGGTCTACTTTTTCCCTCTTCACGTTGAGTTACGTCTATTAGGTCAATACAGCAGCGTTTCGACCTGCCTAGAGTTCCCTTTCGTGACAATATTAAAGAACCCTAAATTATTTATTTATTTATTTATTTATTCTGCCTTTACTAGCTGCTCAGGCGGTTCTCAATATCGACTATGCGGTATTAATACACAATACCAATAGATACTCTCACTATCTCAATAGACTAACTTTTTTCTAAATTTTCTACCTTTTTAA
The DNA here is from genome assembly GCA_030869315.1 of Colletotrichum cuscutae. Taxonomy (NCBI): domain Eukaryota; kingdom Fungi; phylum Ascomycota; class Sordariomycetes; order Glomerellales; family Glomerellaceae; genus Colletotrichum; species Colletotrichum cuscutae. Next base: position 151,229 of record MPDP01000032.1, on the reverse strand, counting down.
CTTTCCCTCCTATAAAGTTCATAACCACGGAAAACCCTAAACTATATTATTATTTTTTTAAGAAATATTAATTAAATATTATTAATTTGAAAATTAAAAAAAAGAATATTAATATAATTATTATCATATTATCAATAATTTGTAGTTATGAACTTTATAAGAGGGAAAGTTAAAAAAGTAGAAAATCTAAAGAAAATAGTTTATTTAGATAGTAAGGGTATATATTAATATTATATATTAATACTATATAAATAATACCGAGGACTGCTTAAGTAGCTAATAAAGGTAGAATATGAAAATAAATACTTAGATTCTATAATATTATAACCTTAATTTACTAACTAGATTTCGAACTCTTATTAATATTTTTTATTTATAACGTAAGTATTAACTAGGAAATAGTAAATAAAATACTTTAAAGGATAATTAAGAATTTTTAGAATAAAGTAAAAATTAAGGGGTGATTTTTAGTTATTTGTAAGGTATATAGAGTTATAAATGAGGGGTAAATTAGCCGTAATTTAACTTTTATATTTATTATTATAAGCAATTCCAAAGCTGTTTTATTAATAAAAAATATAGCCGAGGGACGGCCTCTTAGTAACTGAATAATTAACATATAAATTAAAGGTAATAAATATATGAATTTCTTATTACTATTTATAATATTAACTTTATTTTTATTTTTAATTTATAGTTATATTATTATTATATATATATACTCTTACTTTTTGTTTTTATACTTACGTTTATTTATATTTGTTTTTTTTTTTTTATTCTGCCTTTGCTGGCTGCTCGGGCGGTTCTCGGTATCATTTACACAGTATTAATACACAGTATCAATGGATACTCCCACTGTCTCGATAGACTATTTTTTTTAGATTTTCTACCTTTTCAACTTTTCCTCCTGTAAAGTTCACAACCACGGATCATTGACGGCAAGCTAAAAAGTATAAACTCAAAATTATGGCCTCGGGAGAGAGTAGTAGCTCCTTTAGCCTCTATAACGAGCTTAAAAAAGGTAAGTAATATTCCCTTATTTTATATATTAATTAATATATAGCCTCGTTTATTTAATATTAGATTAACTATTTTATTTCATAAATAATAACCTTACAGTTAAAAAAGTTATTTAAAAAATAATAAGAATAAAATAAGTTTATAACCCCCTCTTTTACTTCTTTTCAAATAGTATAAAATAATTAATTCTACATATATTACCTTTTTATTTATTATTCTTTATAAAACTAATTCTTAATAGCGGATTTTTTAATATTATCCTTAGTATTAAAGTTTAATATAAGCTGGTACTTTTACCTCCCCTATTTAATTATAAATACCTGAAGTATATTAAAAACGCCCTTAATAACCGTTTGAATAACACGTACTTTTTAGGTTCGTATATTAATAATAAATATTAACGTTACTAAACCTATAAAAACTTAAGTTATACCCTTATTCTTAGAGAAAATATATAAAACCTAAGTATAAAGTTCTTATATCTTAAATAAGAAGTAATAAAAAAAGTAATAGTACTTTTAAGTATAAATATAACTCTAGCTATATTTTATAAAATAAATTCTAAACTATTCCGTAGGTATGAACTTTATAAGAGGGAAAGTTAAAAAAGTAGAAAATTTAAAAAGAAATAGTTTATTAAAATAGTGGGAGGATATACTAATAGTATTTATTAATGCTATATAAATAATACTAAGAACTGCCCGAGTAGCTAATAAAAGTAGAATATAAAAGTAAATAATATATAAATATACTAGATTATTAAAAAAATATCTAAAGAAGAGAATACTAAATAGTTCTAATTAAATTACTTTTCTAAGTACTGCCTATTAATTATAAATATTTATTTTTGTGTTCTGCCTTTGCTGGCTGCTCGGGCGATTCTTAGTATCGTTTATACGGTATTAATATATAGTATTAGTATATACTCTTACTGCCTCGATAGACTATTTTTTTGGATTTTCTACCTGTCTAACTTTCCCTCTTGTAAAGTTTAAGATTATTGACGGCTTAATTATAAATATAATATAGTTATAGTTAGGTAAGTAGCTCGCTTATTTAAGTAGCTTGTTTATTAATCACGTTAAGCGTTAATATATTTATTAACTATTATTATTTAAAACAATAAATAACCTAAATTTCTTTAATTTAAATTAATAATAACTAGTTAGTACGTTACTTAGGGCTAATATTATATAAATAAGCTATAGCTAATATAACTTCTATTTAAGATTTGTTAAATAAGCTAATTATTAATATTATATTAATTACCTTATTAATAAATTCTTAACTAGCTCGTTCCCCTCCTTTATTTAGGTTTTTTATATATATAAAAAATAGTCTTTAGGTCTATTCATACTCTAGTATTTAGATTTAAAGACGAGTTTTATTATTAATTATAATTGTTATATATTCTACGTCTTATTAAATTTTATAAAAAGCTATGCCCTTTTATATACGTACTTATTATTCAAAAAGATATAAAACCCTAAATATTATATTATAAGTTTTTATCATTTTCAAAAAAACGAAGATTTTACTTAAATATTCGTTTTAGATTAATATTAGCTACTTACTTCGTTTATAAATTAGTAAATAGTTAAAAAGGTTTTATAAAATGCTATAATAAGGTTGAGTTATTTTTTTTAAAATACGTTATAAAATAATCTATTTTATATAAATAGTCATATAGTATTAATATTCTAAATAACTTAGTTTTTTAATCCTTATTCCCTAAGTAGTTAATACGAGTTTTTTAAGTATTATTAATACGAAATATCCTAATTTAAAGTATTAGAACTAGGCTATATTTAGTTAATTATTCCTTAATTAGTATAAAGAACGTAAGAACTTAGTATTATATATCAAAATTATATTAATAAATAAAAATTAATTTCTAAATAAGGAATAAAATAATATGGGGCTTATATTGAAAAAAAAAAACTAAATTAACTTTCTTCTTAAGCTACTTAATTATAACGTTCTTAAACCCCCCGACAGAGTAATCCGCCGGGGCCGTACTATATATTACGTATTAAGGAAAACTAAGTATATTACGCTCTATACCTAATTACTAATTAAAATAGCTCCTAACCTTCCCCCGCTTCTAGCTATCTAGAGGGCGAGCTATACCTATTCTAAAGTATATAAGACTTCTTAATACTAGCCCGTATAAGTAGCTAGATCTTATATTATATACTCCTTTTTATTAAAAATTAAAGAGCCCCTTATATATTCCTTTATATCTATAATATAGCCCGTATTAAAAAGATTTCTAATTTTATAAAATATAATTTCTAAATTAGTATTAATATACTAAATCTTAATATCTATATTAGCCTAGCTATTTATAATATTTATATTCTTACTTAGCTAAATTTTATATTATTAAAAGGTACTTCGCTATTTCTTAAGTATATTTACGTTAGTTATAATAGCTATAGCGTCGAGCTAGCTAAAGAGGGCGCCTAATTTAAAAGGGGTAGACTTATTAATAAGCAACTTTAGCCTACTAATTATTAACTATATACTAAGAGTAAACTATCTAAATAGTAGTTTATATATTAATAGGTTTATTTAGTAAATTTATTTAGTAAATTTATTTAGTTTAAATAGAGCTTTAGGTAATATTAAAAGCGATAAGAATAAAAAGAATCTTTATAAGCTCTAAAGAGTAGTAAATATTAGCTTATTTAGCCCTTTTTTTAAAAACCTCTATATTATTATTAAAATTTAAAACCTTCATAGTTAAGGGCCGCCTCTAACTATTATAACTAACTATTATAGCTAATTATTATAACTAACCTCTATTATTAACCTTTTTAATTAGCGCTACTATATAAAAAATAGCTTACCTATTTCGAATTATATAGCGGTTTTTATATTAAAATTACTATATTACGTTAAGCACGTACTTAGGGTATATTATACGTATTATATAATTAAAAAGTATACTATATTATATAATTTTTTTTAAAAACGTAATCTTATTAAAGTCGATCTTTTATACTTATAAAGCTAGAAAAAAACCACTATATAACGTTCTTAAATTCGCTTTTAAATTAAAAAATATAATTAAAACTAAAATATTAAATACTAATCTCTTAAAAAGTACTTTTAATATAACGTTTATATAAGAATTCTTAATAGAACTAATTTCAGAAAAAGTAAGGTACTCTATTTTAGACCCTTTTAGTCCTATAAAGAAACTTATATAATTCTTATTCCCTTAGTAATAATAAGATAAAAAGCCGTTTTAAAGTTTATATTCTCAGTATTATTATTTTATTAAATAAAATCCGGCTTTAAAAATAATTAATTATCTATAAAGTATATAGTACTATAATCATTTATAACTATACTTTTAAAAAAGAAATATAAGCTAATAAAAAGGATAAAAAAATAATAAAATTACTATTATTATAACCCCCCGTACTTAGCTTAGTGAGTAAACTAATATTAGTAATTATAACTACGATATTTAAAAGATAAATTATTTTGAAGTTCTTTTTATTACTTAGTTTATTAAATTCAGTCACTTTCTTATAATAATCTTCGTTATTATTACTTTATTTAATATGAAATCTTATATAGATCTAACCTTTTTAAATAAGGTTAATATAAAAGTTAATATATTTATCTTAATTTAAATAAGGGATTATTTTCTTAAGTATTATAACTATTTAGGTAAATGAATTTTTATTTTATTTTATTTATAAAAATAAACTCTACCCTTATATAATTTATTAAGTTTTAATAATATAACTCTTTATAAAAATAATTGGTAAATAAGTTAAGAACTACTTTATTTTACTTAAGAAAATTTAAATAACTTATTAATATTAAAAATATTATAAGAGTTTACTTATTTATTTTTATATTTGTTTTTATATTCTGCTTTTACTAGCTACTCGGGCGGTTCTTAATATTAATTATATAGTATTAATATATAGTATTAATAGCCCCCCGACGGAGCAATCTGTCGGGGCCATACTGTGTATTACGTATTAGGGAAAACTAGGTATATTACGCTCTATACCTAATTACTAATTAAAATAGCTCCTAACCTTCCCCCGTAGTCCTCTAAGTTTTAGTTATTTAGAAAGTAAGCTATACTTATTCTAATATATATAAAACTTCTTAATACTAGCTTATATAAATAGCTAGATCCCGTATTATATATTCCTTTTTATTAAGAATTAAGGGGCCCCTTATATATTCCTTTATATCTATAATATAGCCTATATTAAAGGGATTTCTAGCTTTATAAAGTATAATTTCTAAGCTGGTATTAATATATTAGATTTTAATATCCGTATTAACCTAGTTACTTACGGCATTCTTATTATTACTTAGCTAAATTCTGTACTATTAAAAAGTACTTTACTAATCCTTAGGTATATTTATATTAGTTATAATAGCTATAGTATTAAGTTAGTTAAAGAGGGCGCCTAGTCCGAGAGGGGTAGACTTATTAATAAGTATTTTTAGCTTACTAATTACTAACTATATACTAAGAGAGTAATAGTTTATATATTAATAGGTTTATTTAGTAGATTTATTTAGTAGATTTATTTAGTAAATTTATTTAGTTTAAATAGAGCTTTGGGTAATATTAGAAGTAATAAGGATAAAAAGAATCTTTACGAGCTTTAGTACGAAAACTAATAAATATTAGCTTATTCAGCCCTTTTTTTTTAAAAACCTCTACGTTATTATTAAAGTTTAGAACTTCTATAGTCAAGGGCCGCTTTTAACTATTATAGCTAATTATTACGGCTAATTATTATAGCTAACTTTTACTATTAACCTTTTTAACTAGCGCTATTATATAAAGGGTAGTTTACTTATTTTAAATTATATAGCAGTTTTTGTATTAAAATTATTATATTACGTTAAGTACGTACTTAAGGTATATTACGCATATTATATAATTAAAAAGTATATTATATTATATAATTTCCTTTAAAAGCGTAATCTCGTTAAGGTCGATTTTTTGCGCCTATAAAGCCGGAAAAAAACTACTATATAGTATTAATAGATACTCTTACTATCTTAATAGACTATTTTTTATAGATTTTCTTTAACTTTCCCTCTTATAAAGTTTATAACTACCGCTAGATATATTATTAATAATAATGTTAGGCGCCCAATACTACTACCTTATAAGCCGCCTACTTAGCTAAGTTTGCGGCCCGCTAGGTAATAATAGCTTATAATAGTAGTATTAAAGATGCCCTTATTACCGTTATTAAGAATAATACTAACCTCACGATATCTACTTTTTAATTTTACTTATATATATATATATTTATTACCTCGTTTCCTTTATTAAAATTAAAAAAACGCTATTTCCTTTACTATTTATTATTATTATATTATTACTATTATACTATTACTATTATTATTATTATTTAACTATTTACTTTAAGCATACTTTATTAAAATACTAAGATGCTAATAGCTCGTTAACCCTTAGGGCTTCTTTAATAACTAAAAGTTCGATCCTACGAGTATTAGATTAAATAACCCTAAGCTATAAAAAGACTACTTTAATAAGTATTATATTCGTAATATCGATTTATAAAAAACGGATAAATATATTATTATAAGTCCCTTTGGGGTCCGGTCCGCCTCATTGGGGGCCATCTTCGCTTTTACGGGCAAGCTAGTCTATTAGGGTTAATATCGAGTGTTTTTATTACGTACTTTAATAAAACTTTATAACTAACTATAGCCGGCCGTAGCCGTTACTAACTATTAATATAGCTTATTTTATTACTAACGACGTAATATATTAATAGCTTTTTTAATAGCCAAAACCTACCTCCTATTTTCTAACTTATTTAATAACTCTAAAATATCCTTTTTAATCTCTCTAAACCTCTTATTCTACTACTACGATATTAGGGTATTAATTATACTCTATAGTCGATTAAGTATTTTATTAAGGCTATATTATATAAGTTAAGTACTAATAATAATAATATTTATATTAATATGCGTATTTTAGATCTTTAAGTCGATAGTATCTAATCCGTATTTTTTAAAATAACCTTACTATAGTTCGGGGTCCTCTAGTATAATACTTATAGGATCGAACTTCTAGCTCTTAAGGTATCCCTAGGGGTTAATAATAACTAAGCGTCTTAGTATTTCGATAGTATATATTTAAAATAAACGATTTAATAGTAATAATAATAGGGCAATAGTAATAGATAGCGAGGGAAGCGTTTTTCGATTTTAATAAAGGAAACGAGGTAATAAATATATATACGTATACGAGTTAAAATTAAAAGTGCGGTAAATATCCTAAGGTCGATATTATTCTTAACGATAGTAACGAGGGCATCTCCAATACTACTATTATAAGCTATAGTCACCTAGAGGGTAGTAAACTTAGCTAAGTAGGCGGCTTATAAGGTAGTAGTATTAGGTACCTAATATTATTATTAATAATCCGTAGTTATGAACTTTATAAGAGGAAAAGTTAAAAAAGTAGAAAATCTAAAAAAAATAGTTTATTAAGATAGTGGGAGTATTTATTAATACTGTGTATTAATACTATATAAATAATACCGAGAACCGCCCGAGTAGCTAGCAAAGGCAAAAAAAAAAAAAAATATTATTATAAGTATTACTTTTATTAATACTTTTTTAATATAATAAAGTAGTATAAATAAGCTTAGATTTAATAATATAATTAGGAACTTAAAAAGAGTATAAGTAAGTATATTAAATAAGAATATTAATAAAGAAAAGTTATTATTAAATAAAATAAAAAGAGAAAGTAAGGAGTAGTATTTAGTTATTAAAAGGGCGATTAATATACTATAGTAGCGGGGTTATTAGTATTTTAAGTTTAGTTAATATTAATAATTAATATTAGCTCTAGCTAGCTATAGCTAGCTATAGCCGGTTATAGTTAGTTTTAAAGTCTTATTAAAACACGTAATAGAAACTCGATATTAACCCCAATAAACTAGCTTATTTATAAAAGCAAAGATGGCCCCTAATAAGGCGGACCGGACCCTAAAGGGAAGAGTTTACTTATAACTTTTATTATATACCGCTTTTTTATATAAAAAGTCGTTAGAAATCTTAATATAATACTTTATATTAATATATAGTCGTGGTTATAAACTTCCTAAAAGGGAAAGTTAAAAAAAAAGGAAATTTAAAAAATAGTCTATCGAGATAGTAGGAGTATTTATTAATACTATATATTAATATTATATAAACGATATTAAGAACCGCCTAAGTAGCTAGTAAAAGTAGAATACTAAAGTAGAATACTAAAATAAATATTAAAATAAATAATACCTTCCCTTTAGGGTCTAGCCTACCTTATTAGGGGCCATTTTCGCCTTTATAAATAAACTAGTTTATTAAAGTTAATATTAAGTTTTTATTACGTACTTTAATAAGACTTTATAACTAATTATAACCGGCCGTAACTATTACTAATTATTAATACTAACTAAACTTAAAATATTAACGACCCCGCTATTATAATATATTAATTACCCTCTAAATAGTTAAAAACTCCCCCTTATTTTTTATTTTATTTAATAACTTTAAAATATCCTTTTTAGTACTTTTTATTCTACTCTTATACTACGTTTTAAAATATTAATAATATTTTGAAATTAGTTAAGTATTTTAAGGTTATTATATTACATAAGCTAAGTATTAATTTAGGTAATAGTTATATTAATATATATTTTTTAATTTAGTCTATCGAGACAGTGGGAGTATCCATTGATACTGTGTATTAATACTGTGTAAATGATACCGAGAACCGCCCGAGCAGCCAGCAAAGGCAGAATAAAAAAAAAAACAAATACGTTTACTTAAAACCCCGGATTATAGTATAAGAGAATTAATTTAAAAAACTAATAAGCTCCTTTTCGATATTTTCTAAAGTTTCTTAAGTAATTATAAAAAAGATCTAGAAATTTATTAATTTATATAACCTCTCTTTTTTAAAATAAAAACCCGTTTTAAATATAGTTTATTAAATAAAAAAAAAACGTATTCTTTAATAAAACGTACTTGATTTATTATTATAATCTTTAGTTTATTAAAATAGTTAATTATTTAATTTAATTATTTTTATTTAAGAGTTCGTTTATAATCTTGTTTTTTAAGTCTTATTTAAGTTATTATTTAATTAACTTATTAGATTTTTATTAATATTTAATTATAGCCGCTCTACATACTTAAGTTTAAATAGTATTTTATATTTTTATATACTCCTTATTAAAAACAATGAACTTAATAAAAATAACGGATTTAAAAAAGAAATATAATTATTAAAATCTAGTAGATCCTAGACGTCTATTAATTAGGCCTTAACTTACGAAATAAAATATTATCTTAGCTAGTTTCGTTAGTAATTAGGTTTTTATCTAAAAATATTAATAATCTTTCTAAAAAAATATTTATTTATTTAAGAATAAAATTAATAAACGTAATAAGGGTTAAATAATATTATAAAAAAAGATATAGTAAACTATAGTCCCTAAAAAATAGTTTTTTAAATAGAAGTATAAAAGTCTAAGTTAGAGCTTAGCCTATAATTATTATATAGTTACTATAGGGGTAGTAATATAAGGAAAAAAAAACGGTTATTTATTAAAGATAAGAAATAAGTATAAAGCTCGTTTTAGTATAAAGGGTATAAGTAAAATAAGCCTTAGTAATTATATAAACGAGGTTATTAGAATGGGGTGGGGCGATTAGTCCTAGTGTTTCTTTTTTCTAAAGCTAATTGAGTATAGGGACCTATAGGAGAGCCGATCGGAGGAAGATATAAGGAGAAGGGCCCCCGATTAGGGAGAGGAGCCTAGTAGGCGGATTTTTATTTTAATTATATATATACCTTTTGAGGATTAAACTAGAGCTTTTTTAATAATTTATTTTTAAATACGATAATATAAGACGATTAAGAACCCTATTTTTTTAATCTAGTTAATATTACCCTCTTTCCTTAGTTATAGCTCCGTTAATTAAGGCCGTATTAACCCGATTAAAGGAGGTATTTTATATTATTTTTATAAGTATTAGTAGTTTTTCCTAAGTACTATACTACGAAAATCCTTTATACCTTATACTTTTTTAATAATCTCCCCTTTTAGAAATCCCTTCCCTTTTTAAATAAGAGAATAAATAAAAAAAAGCCCAACTTAATTAGAGATAATTTAAATAAATAAGTAAAAAAAAACAGTATAATAATTAAGATAAATACGAGCGGTAGGACTCTAATTAAAAAAAAGACTAAATAATTAAAATATAAAAATAAAGACGTATAAGAAAGGGCTTTTTATTTAATAAGAGGGGAATATAATAAACCCTAATAAGTAAGTAAAATAGATAAGTAGAGAAATACGCGGATACTTAGGACTAAATCGGGCCTAAATACGGATACTATAATAATATAATAAGATAAATAATAAGTTAGGATTAGAACTAATAGAATACTTTAATAAGTATAACTAATTATTTAACTAAACTATTCTCTATTAATTAATATAGCCTAGAGATTTAATAATAAACTTATTTAGAGGTGCGGATACGTCGGACTAAGGGCGCTTAGGAAACTAGCTTTTAACTAGACCTACTAATAATTTTAATTAGTATTACCATAGGTTTAATACGAAGTCCGATTAAAACTCTAGTTATATACTTAGTAGGGGCTGAGAAGGACGGCCTAAATTATATTAATTAGGATAATAGCTACGCTCTAGTTATTAAGACGGCTCCTCTCTTCTCTTTTTAAACTCTATTTAAAATAAATAGACTAATATAAGATTATTAAGATTATAAATAAAATTAATAAACTATATTTTTAATAACCTCGGACCGTAAATATAAATAATTAATATATTACTTTTACTACTATTAGCGCCCCTTAGGACGTTTAATTATATAAACCTAACCCTTCTATCTTAGATAAACCGTTTATTAAATTAGCTTTTATAGTTTATTAAGACTTATAAACTACGGAGTTATTTAATAATAAAAAGCTTATCCTTAGTAATAAATTTATTTACTAATTTAATTAGAAAAAGCTAGTTATAGCTTAGGTTAAGATAAATACTTCGATTAATACCCTCCTAAGTACTATTACTACCTAGATCTAAATAACTATACCTTAAACTAAGGACCCTATAATTCCTTAGCCTAATTTAATAAAAAATATAAAGTTTTATAAAATACTATTCTTTAGTTAAGAGGGGACTATAGTTTTTAAAAATAATAATATTGTAGACTTTTTAAAAAAGTTTAAAAACTAGTACGAGATTAGTAAAGTCCCGGACCGATTTAAAAGTAAATTTATTACGTATATTATAAGAGGAGATTATTAAATTCTAAGTTAGGATATAATTAAAGGACTACCCTAGGCCTAAGCTAAGGATTTCTTTTTAAAAAAGTACGGAAAATAAGATATTAATCGCTTCTTAAATAAGGAAGAGTAAATTAAAAAAGTTATTAAAAAACTACCTATCTCGTTTTCTAACTTAAACTCTACTTAAGTACTATTTACTAAGATTAATAATATAATTACCCTTATTAAATAATAAGACCTCTATATTATAACTAATAAGAGCCTAATTAAAACTATATATAAGCAGTTCTATATTAATATTATAAAAAAAGTAGTAAAGGAAGTCGGGGTTATTTTAAATAGCTTTATTAAATTAACAAAGTACATAAGGTTTAAAGTAGGACTTCTTAATATAATTATATATAAAAAGGAATATAGTTTACTCTTTACGAACAATTAGAGTTAATCTAAAACCTCTTTACGATCCCTTATTTTATAAGTATATAAAAATACTTAATACTAGTATCCGAACTATTAATAATATTACTAACTAACGATAGGGGCCTAGGTTAACTAGGTAGTTATTAATAATACTACTAATTCTAACCTAGCTAACGAAATAAGTAAGTTAAAAATCTATTAAAACAGTATTTACTCTTAAGGTCCTACCCGTATATTTAATATAAGCGCTACGCGTCCTAATTAGCCCCTAATTATAAGACGTAGAAACTATTACTAATACTACTAAAGTTTATACTACTAGATTATTAAGGATTATAATTAATATACTCTTAATAAAGACGTTTATTTTATTATTTTAGTTTAGAGAGCTTAGTACTACAGAAAGTATAATAGTTAAGAGCTTATAAAAAATATCCCCTTTATTATAATCAAAAACAGAAGAAAGCGTACGATCGCTAATTACGTTACCCTTCTTTTTTATATAATAAATATATTAACTAAAGAAAATACTAAGCTTTTAACTAAGTAGATTCTAAATTATTAGATTAGACTACCTTAGTAAACTATATTTATACTTCTTTTAGCTAATTTTATAAGTATAATTAAATATATCTACGTAATACGACCTAACTTAAGCTACTATAACTAAGCAGACGTTTATACTATCTATAGGGGAAGACTACTTAAGAACTATACCTCAGTAACTACGTTATATTTTAAAAAAATATATAAGATTAATAACCCGAGCTAGCCTTTATAACTTAAAAAAAAGACGGTTTTTTTTTAAATTAAAAAAAAGAAATTATAGAAATTAATAATAATAATAAGGTTTTTAAAATAGTAGAGAACGTAACCTCTATATTTATCTCTAGGCTCTAGCTTATTAAAGTCCTAATTAATACCTCTAATACCAGTACTTAAAGAACCTAAGAACCTCTTTCTTATAAAACTTAAAAAATAATAATTATAAATTAGATCTATAACTTTAACCTTAGGGCTAAAATAAGGAAACTAATAAAAAAGAGGCTCGAGGCCCCGATCTCGCTTTTTATAAACCTCTTATAAAAAATTATATTAAAATATATTATAATAATAGTAATTTTAATATATAATTAGGGATATTTTAATATTAATAAGATCTTATTAAAAGTTCCGAAGTCCTTAATAAATCTAATAAAAAATAAGTAATAGTAAGAGGATATTAAAGATCTTCTTAACGAGTATAACTAGAACTTCTTTTTAAGAGCGAGCTATATAGCTAAGATTTATAAAGTTAGAGGCGCTAACTTAACTTCTAAGCTCCTAACTTCCGTAATCTCAAACGCCTACTTCTAGTTAGAAATTTAAATATTTAGTATAAATTAAAATAATAAGGGTTTAATAATCGTTACTATTTTAGATACTAGGGCGTAAGTTAATATCCTTTTAAAATAATATATTAAGAAAGCTAGTATTTCTTATATAGTAACGAAGCTTTAGATATAGATATTTAAGTACGATCTAATTAGCTAGATAACTTTTAACGGCTTTTATTTTACGGACGTATAGATTAGTAAGTTTAAAGTAACTACTTATTTTTTTATTAAGGACGAGCAAGAGACCTCTAATTTATTATTACTAAGTTTTCTATTTATATAAAATACTAGGCTATTTTTTAAATATAATAAGTTAATAATTACTACTCTAATTTATATTAAGGACGAGAGGCTAAGGATTCTCGTGGGGATAATTAGGATAAACGGTTTTTAAGACGTAAAGGATATCTTACCCTAGCTTAAATAGTACGTAGAAGAAGTTTTTAGATTAAAAAACTAAATATTAGTAATATAACTAGGGATACTACTAGTTTTAATAACCCTTATTTAGAATCTAAGCTAAAAAAAAATAAGTATATTATAATAGTCTTAGACTAAAGCTAAGCTAATTAGATTATAATTATAGTTACGTTTTATATAATCTAGTTTTAGATTATATAAATTAGGAAAGTAATAGTAGCCGCTCGGGGTAAGGCTAGAGATAAACTAAATAGATTAGCTAACTAAGACGATTTACGTCTCTTAATAAAAATACTTACCTCTTAATAAGAGGAGTTATATATTAAGTAATAAATTACGAAACTAGAGTAAAAGGCGTTAAAATAATACGAAATAGTTAAAAAAGCTTTTTATAGGATTCCCCGTGCTATAAAAGCTAATATAATATATAAAAAAAAGGATTAAAAAGTCTAGCTAGTTAATAACGCGCCCTCTAATAGATCGATACTTAATAATAGTTTTTATTAGAAGCTTAAGAAACTTAAAGAGGTTAGAGATAAATTATAAGATTAATCGGGCCCCTATAAAAATATTATTATACTTAAGTTTTTAAATATAGAACTAAGCTCTAGATTAATAAATAACTATTTCTAAGCTATTTTTAAAGATTATAACTATCTCTTACCTCGTAAATAAGATCTCTTTAAGTAAATACTCCTTAATTAAGAAAAAGCGCTAGTATAAGACTTCTCTAAATATAGCTGTCTCGACCCTATAGTCGCGCTATTATAATTAATTAAGATTATACCCTATAAAACTTAGTAAATAAAGGGTATCCCGATCTTAAAAGCTCTATTATTAAAAACCTTTGAGGTAATTTAAGAACGTATTACCCGGGGTATTATTAAAAAAAGCTATACTATATATCGGAACCCCTAGTTCTTAGTAATAAAGAAAGACGGTAGTCTTTAGCTAATTAACTTAGTAACTAAGGTTAACGCTATTACTTTTTAAAATACTTAATAATTACCTAACGCTAATAAGTTCTTAAAAGAATTTATTATAAATTAACTTATCTCTCTCTTAAATTTCTTTTTTAACTATAATTAGATCTCTTTAAATAAAAAAAGCCGCAATTTAATAACTTTCTTAACTCTACTCGGGCTATATAAATACTATACCCTCCTAATAAGGGTAATAAATTCAGTAGCCTAATTCTATTAGATCATAACCTATATTCTCTATAACTTAATTCCGAAATACTATAGCACTTTTATTAATAATATCGTAGTTAAAAGCCTATAATCCCGTTATAACGATAAGTACTTAACTAACTATCCTAGGATTTAGTAATTTATTTATAAATACCTCTAGAATATTAATTAAGTTTTAGTTAACGTCGAGCTAGCTAGCTATACTATTTTTAAAATAAAGTCGTAATAGTACTAGTTATTTATAATTATTATAGGCTACTTCTGTAGTACGGAAAGAAGATAGCCTAATTAGGCTAAAGTCCTTAAGATCCTTAAATAAATAAAATACTTAAACGTCTTAGAAATTAGATCGTTTCTTAGTATTATTACTTTTTATTACTACTAAATCGAGTAATTTTTTTTAAAATAGCCCCGTTATATTCCCTACTTAGTAAGAACTAATTTTTTAAATAGGGAGTATTATAAATCGAAGCTATAAAGATATTTAAAGAAGCGATTATTATAGCTCCTATTCTAGTTTTATTAAACTATAGTACTGAGGCTAGATGGATTATTTTTATAACGGACGCTAATATTAAAAGATAGGGTAATACGCTTAGTTAAATTATTAATAACGAGCGTACTATTACTTAATACGAGAGCGGGATATAGCGCGGGCTAAAGCTTAATTATAACTCTAGAAAGCTTAAAATACGAGGCGTTTTAATAAGCCTAAAACATCTTTATAATTATCTATTTAGAATTAACTTTTTATTAAAAACCGATACTTAAGTCTTAGTTATTTAGATTAATAGTATAATAAATAACTTATTATTAGTAATAATAATATACTAACTCTTTTAGATTAAACTTTTTAATTTTAAAATTAAGTATATTAATAAGAAAAAGAATACTATAGCGGATAGCCTTTTAAGAAAACCCCCTAGCTAATCTAACCTAGTTAAGGCAGAGCTTAACGAGGATATTAAGGACTTTATTAATACCTAAGTCTTACGAATACGAGTTATAAAGAACTTTTTTATTATAGTATATAGTTATAATAACGCTACTATTAATTAAACATAAGAAATAAATATTTTAGCTAATATACTAATACTAAATAAATAATAGTTAGACCTCTCAAAGTAAATTACTTATTTCTTTTTTATTTTAAAGAGGCTAGCCGGTATGCCCTTTAATTAGTTTAGACGTTTTAAGTAAATAGCGACACGATTTATTATATAAGATAAACTTTTGTTTTAATAAAGGACAAAGACTTATCCCTAACTTACTTAAGTAATTAATAATAAGCGTTACTAGGTAGACCTAATTAGTAAAGTATATAATAAGTCTGGGCATAGGGGACGAGAGGTTATATATTTCTACCTTATAGAACGATATTACTAGCTAGGAATATACGCTTAGACTTAAGAATTAATTACGACCTACGAGGCCTATTAGAAAGCTAGATTATAACGCTTTAATAACCCCTATATATTTATAGTTCTAATCTACGAACTTTTCTCTAGGGTCTATTTAAATATTTAGTATATAAGTAAATAGAAAGTTATTAAAACGTATTATGAGTTTATAGGATACCTAGAAGCGCGGATTATAATAAACGCTATATTAAAGAATATTACGAAGTTTATTTAAAAAGATATTATTTATTACTATAGGATCTATAGTACTCTAATTATTAACGGGGGATAAGAAAATATAGGCGCTATAACATAGCTTAATTAACGATATAGTACTTAGTAAAAGGTTATATTAGCTTATAACCCTTATACTAACGGGCTCCTTAAGAAAGGTCACTAACTTATTATATATATACTTCGTATTTAGTTAAATTAAAAAAAGAAAAATATTAGACTAATACTAGCTATAGCCCTTTTTATAAACAGGATAACTATTAGAGTATTATTAAGTTATATACCGTTTTATTTTATTTATAATCATTATATAATAACCCTAATTAAAGGAAAAACGGCGACTTAAAGGGTACTTAATTAAGAGAATATATATACGATAGATTAAGAAGTCTAAGCCTAATTACGAGCCTTTACTTCCTTAATAAATAACCGGGAAGCTATAGCTAATAAAGTCGCCCAATACTAAGCCTAAACCTACGACTAGTTTAACTCCTCGTATACTCTCTAATTAGCAAAGTTATAAACTAATAATCTAGTTCTTATTTTTAATATTTAATAAAAAAATAATATATTAATTTCTAAAAAACTCGATTATTATTAATAAGGACCTTTCTATATTTATTTAGCTACTCTAAACAGATCGTTATATTAACTAGAGACGCTTATTAATAAACTAATTATAAGGGCTACTTATACTAGTAATTAACTTAAAAAGTTCCTAAAGTCTCTAGAAAGCTTTTACTTATTACTTAACGAGTTTAATTTTTATAAAGACTTTACTTTTAACTTAACTAACTTTTTATTTTTATAAAATAATATAATTAACACTACGATTCTACTTCTTAATTATAATAATAATATAATAAATTCTAGGGATGAGGATACTTAACTAGTTACTAAGTAAACCCGATCGTAAACAAAGGCCTCTTAAAAAGGCTAGATTACCCCTTATTACTACCGATTCTCAGTATAGGTTACGAGTTTTTTTTATTTATTAGATATTATTTTATAAAAATATTATTAAATCTTATTAATTTTTTAGTTATCTTTTTATTTAGATCTGGGATAAAAATATAAGGGGATAATAAGAGAAAAAGAATTATTTTTTAACTATTATAATTAAAAACCTAATAACCTTACTTACTAATTATATAATTATATTAAAAAACCCTACCCCTCTTTTTAAGCGTCTAAGCCCAGTTCCCTATCTAATCGAGCCCGTTTAGTATCTAGCTTAGCCTATATAACCTCTTATTTTACTTATTTTATTTTAATATACTAATAACCTTTATAAGTTACGAATATATAGTTTTTAATAAGGTATATAAAAGGGGCGTCCTTAAGAATAGAATTGTACTTATCCTCCTTAGCCTTAGTAATATTAATCTAGTTAAAAACTATATAAACTAAAGTCTTAACTCTCTTAATATTAGTTAGGATTAAAAACGCTACCCTATTACTACTTATTATATAATAATAATAATAGCTTTACTTAGAGTTAGCTCCGGACTAACTAATAACCTACCGGTCATTACTCTTTTTAAAGTAATATTTCTTACTTTTAGAATATATATAATTATTATATTAATTATTAAAATAATTTAAAAAAGAAACGTACTCGAAGTAAGGGACTATCTTTTTAACTAGCTCCTTAGTATTAAAACTAATATATTTTTAAAAAGACTATATATAATAATTATAAAGTATAGTATTCTAACTACTATAAGCCTAGATAAGTAAAGAATTAATAATAGGGGTTCGTTCGCTTAATTACTAAAATAGAGGGCTAAAGTAACTAACGTAATTATAACTAATAAAAACCTAACAGCTTTATAAAAATAATCCGCTTATAATACCTAGATTATAAACGTACTTCTTAATAACGTTCTAATTCGTAGTTAATTACTAAAACTTCTAAGTTATTTCTTTTTTAATATATTTATTAACCTAAGGATTTATAATATAGAATTCGGTATAAAGCTCTCTAACTAATTTAAAAAGAGTTAACTAATTAGTAATCTTAAGGATTTAAAAAAAAGTAATATTAAATTAGGATAAGAATTAAAAAGATCGAATAGGGTAGCGCTTATTATAATCTACCTTTTACTAACCTCTTAAAACTTATAGCCCTAAGTCTTTTAAAAATAAACCTTCTTAAGAGTAAAAGAGGAATATTACTAAGGTTAGACGTTATAATAAGTAGTTTTAGTAATCTAATACGCATTATTAGTAACTAAAATATTAGATATAATAAGTAAGTAAATTAGATTACTAAAAAAAAAAAGACTAAGTAGAAAAGGATAATTATAATTAAAAAGCTATTATTTAGGAGAAAAAATAAAAAGCGATAGAGGAATTAAAAAAGGGCCTTTATATATCCCCCCCCCTAGATCCGGGGTATTAAAAAGGAAAGTACTATAAGCCTCTTAGCTAATTAGCGCTAAATTATAACTACTATATAAAAAAAAGAAGGAGTGAATTATAAAATCAGGGCCTTCTTATTATTCGTAATATAGCGCCTTCCTTTTTAATTAGCAGAGGCTACCCTCGTAATTAGTATAAAAAAAGTAGCTTTTTATCTAGCTACCTAACTTTTTTTTCTTCCCTCCTTAACTACTTCTCTATAACTACTATTAATTAAACTTCCTCTAATTTTTATTTTTTAATTTACTATATAAATACTAACCTAGCGATTTATAATAACCTCCTTACTTCTTATCTCCCTTTTTAAACTAAATAATAAAAAGAATATAATACGAATTTAGGGCCCGATTATAATAAAAAACTTTAAAAACGATACTAAATACTAGTTAAAAAAGTAAAATCTAAATAGATATATTACTTTTAATAAGACTAACCCTAGGACTATAATAAATACTAAAGACTCTTAGTTCGTTAATTTTAATATAAACTACTAATATAAAGCATATACTAACTATTATCTAAACCTAATACCTAAGCGAACTAGTTTTTTTTAAATAATCTTAACCCCTCGTAAAATCGACTTTCTTAATTAGTTTAGTATAGGGGACGAACTTCCCTTCCTTAATTAGCGCCCCGAGGCTTTTAAAAATTTAAAAAACTAGAAGATTTAAATAAGTTAGACTTATTATAAGATAATAGAGATCTTAACTAATTATTATAACCTTTAAAAACGCTTATTATATAAAAATTAGATTTAAAAATACGAGATCGGATTTATAATAGAGGTTATAATATAGGACCTTACTTTGGTATATAATATAGTTATAATTAAAGAAGGATAAAAAAGTACCTTCGAACTAAATAAGACCCCTATCCTAATCTTTTAAACTTAAAAAACTATATAAAAAATTAGGACTTTAGTATACTTAGTAATCTTTTTTTTTTATATTAATAATCTAGGCTATTTCGTAAGAATAATTATTAACTAGCGTGATAATATAGTCTATTAGTACGATCCGAAGTAAGCTCTTAGGTATTTAGAGAGGATATTTATTAATAATATCTAAGTACTAAAGGCCTTTTATAACTAGATTAATACGCCTCTTTATATTTAATAACTAATTAACGTAAGCGCTTATATAGTCCTTATAGTATAATAGCTAGGTAAATAGGAATACGGTTTATACGTACTTAAATAGTTTTATAACGTAGTTTAATATAGCTAGCTTAACCTAACTTATAATATATATTAAATAACTTATAAATATTTTAAATTATTTAATAATTAACTCCGCATAGCTTAGATTTAGTAAATTAGTTACGAGTTTTAATACGATAGTTATTATTTTTTCAATACAATAAGACCTCTTTTAAAAAGGTTTTTTAATAAAGTAATAGATAAATAGGACTTTAAAAATAGGCCCTATACTAACTTAAATAACTCTAACTACGCTATAACTAATATTCTTAAAGCACTAACTCCTTAAAAATCCGGTTCTTATCTACTTAGCTTTAGGTTTACTAAGTAGGATTTAAGAATTTATAACCTCCGTAATTATAGCTATTATACTCTTATTAATCTTATATATTTTAAAAAAACGTATAGAATAATTAAAAACCTTAAATAAGAACTTATTACTTTTAAAGAGTTACCCCTACTATTTTAATCTTCGAAAATACTAAAAAGTACTCGAAAATTTATAATAAATAATAACCTTAATTAGACTCTATAGGTAGTTAAATTAATAAAGGCTACTAATTAATATCTAAACGCCGTTATTAATAATTAACTTATATACTTAATTAATACTCCTAAAACTTATTAAATTATAAAATCTTTTTTAAATATATTACTACTTAAGTTATTACTATACCTTAGCCTAGCTCTTAGTAAAACTAGTCTAAGTAACTAGGGAAGTAATCTTTTAAATACTCTAATTAGGGGCGGGGATAGTTTTATTATAAAAATTTTAATTAAAATACTAAGGGTTTAGTTAAAATAAGAGGTTATTAAGTATATACTCTCTAAGTACGATTAGGCTATATAAGAGAATAATAAACGCTAGCGTTAAGAGCTAGCTAAGTTTTATTAAGATCTCTTATAATATCGTAGTATATATATAAGTAAAATTAATATTAATAAAAATATAAGGGAATAATAAGTTAATTAATACGACGACCTGATTATAAAAGTTATATATATAACTCTAGCTTATATTTTTTAAATACTACTATTAATAAAGAAATTTAAAGAGAATTAGGCTAGTAAAGATTAGGATCGGGAGATTATTAAAAAGGATTAGGATAAGAATTAGATAAAGCTAGTAGAGAAAGTAATAAAAGTAGAGGAGGTAAAAAAGGCGATTATAAAAAAAAAGAGTAAATAAAAAACTTAATACGATTAACTATATATAGTAATTAGGACTAATTTAAGATAATTTTTTTTTATAAAAGATTAGGAAAAAAGAAATTAAGGGATAATTAAAATAGGGTAGGGTAATTAGTCCTAGTATTTTTTTTTTAAAACTAATTAAGTATAGGGACCTATAAGAGAGCTAATCGGAGGAAGATATAAGGAGAAGGGCCCCTAATTAGAGAAAAGAGCTTAGTAAGTAGATTTTTATTTTAATTATATATATACTTTTTTAGGATCGAACTAGAGCTTTTTTAATAATTTATTTTTAAATACGATAATATAAGACGATTAGGAACCCTACCCTTCCGATCTAGTTAATACTACCCTTTTTTCTTAGTTATAGCTCCGTTAATTAAGGCCGTATTAACCTGATCGAAGGAGGTATCTTATATTGTTTTTGTAAGTATTAGTAGTTCTTCCTAAGCACCGTACTATGAAAGTCCTTTATACCCTATACTTTTTTATTACGTAATATATAATAAGGCTATAGATAGTTAAAGCTATTACGATATTATTAATTAAAACATTATATTTATTTTCACTATTTTATTTATGCTTATTATTATAATTAATTATATACTTAATAAGCCTAATTCGTTCTCGTTTTTATATTCGAATACTAATTAATTATAGTATATATCTTATTTAATTAAAAGTAATATCAAGCTCTATATTTTTAACGTTATTTAGCTACTCTAATAATTAATTAAACTAGTATTATTATTATTATTATTATTAAGAGATTAAGTAGTATTAATAAACAAAGACTTAGTATTCTACTATAATAAGTAATATTCATATTCTTTAGACGCTTATATAAAGTAAGAATAATTATAGGGTCTTTAATATTAAATAGGGTTTTTTAAAGATTTTAACTTATTAATGAAGTTAATATCATTTATAACTTAATAAGATAAACTTATTAATAGCTAATATAGTTATTAACGATAGTAAATATATATTTTTATAAATAACTCCTGATTTATTTTTATATTCTACCTTTTCTAGCTACTTGGGCGGTTCTTAATATCGTTTCTATAATATTAATATATTTGTTTTTTTTATTCTACCTTTGCTAGCTGCTCGGGCGGTTCTCGGTATTATTTATATAGTATTAATACACAGTATTAATAAATACTCCTACTATCTCGATAGACTATTTTTTTTAGATTTTCTACCTTTTTAACTTTTCCTCTTATAAAGTTTATAACTACGGATTATTAATAGCAATATTAAGTACTTAATACTATTACCTTATAAGCTGCCTATTTAGCTAAGTTTATTACCCTCTAAGTAATTATAGCTTATAACGGTAGTATTAGAAATACCCTCGTTACTATTATTAAGAATAATATCGACCTCTATAAGCACGATATCTACCCTAGTACTTTTAACTTTAACTCGTATACGTACACACATTCGTTACCTCGTTTCCTTTATTAAAGTTAAAAAACGCTTCTCTCGCCGTCTATTACTATTACCCTATTATTATCGCTATCGAATCGTCTTAAATATATACTATTAAAATACTAAGATACCTAGTTATTATCGACCCCTAGGGATACCTTAAGGGCTAGAAGTTCGATCTTATAAGCATTATACTAAAGGACCCCGAACTATAATAAGGTCGTCTTAAAGAATACGGATTAAATACTATCGACTTAAAAATCCGAAACACGCATATCGATATAAGTATTACTATTATTAATACCTAACTTATATAATATAGCCTTAATAAAATACCTAATCGACTATAGAGTATAATTAATACTTTAATATCGTAGCGGTAGAATAAGAGGTTTAGAAAGACTAAAAAGGATATTTTAAAATTATTAAATAAATTAGAAAATAGGAGGTAGGTTTTAGCTATTTAAAAGGCTATTAATATATTACGTTATTAGTAACGGGATGAGCTATATTGATAATTAGTAACGGCTGCGGCCGGCTATAGTTAGTTATAAAGTTTTATTAAAGTACGTAATAAAGATACTCGATATTAACCCTAATAGACCAGCTTGCCCGTAAAGGCGAAGATGGCCCCCAATGAGGCGGACCGGACCCCAAAGGGATAATATTAATATATAGTATTAATAAATATATATACTATTTTAATAATTTAATAATTTTTTTAATTTTTCATCTTTTTAACTTTTATTTTTATAAAGTTTATAATTATAAATTATTAATAATAATATTAAGTACCCAATACTATTACTTTATAAGCCTATTATATACCTAATTAAGTTCGTTATTATTCGAAATAATAGTAGCTTATAATAATATAGTATCGGAAATACCCTCGTTATTATTATTGAAAATAATTGCGAGCTTATTAATATTTATTGTACTTTTAATTTTAAAATATGTATCTATATTTTTCTCATTAAAACTTAAAAACGCTTTTCTGAGTATTTATTATTATTACGCTATTACTATTATATTATTATTATTATTTATTTTTATTTTCTACCTTTATTAACTACTCGGGCGGTTTTTAAAATCGTTTATATAGTATTTATACATAGTATTAGTAAATACTCGTACTACTTTAATAGACTATGTTTTCATATTTTCTATCTTTCTACCTTTCTATACTATTACTATTATATTATTATTATTATACTATTATTATCATTATCATTACTATTATTATTATTTACTTATTTACTTTAAATATACTTTATCAAAATACTAAAACGTTAATAACTTATTAACTTTTGAGACTTTTTTTTACTAGTCTAAAGTTCGATCTTATAAGTGCTATACTCAACGACCCCGAGTTTTAACAAGACCGTTTTAATAATATTATATATAATATCGATTTATAAAATATTAATGAAGGTATTATAATAAATATTACCCTTATTAATACGTTATTAATATAAGAAATTAATATAAATAGGTCTAAGTCTAATAATATAATTAAAAGCTAAAGAAGAGTATAATTAAGTTATTCAATAAAAAATATTGAATAGAGGTTATTATTAAATAAAAGAAAAAGACAAAATAACAAGTAATATTTAGCTATTAAGAAAGCAATTAATATATTATAGTAGTAAGGTTATTAATATTATAAGTTTAATTAGTATTAATAATTTATAATAACTACGGCCGGGTGTAATTAATTATAAAATCTTATTAAAATAAAGTACGTAATAGGAATACTCAATATTAACCCTAATAGACTAGCTTACCCATAAACGCGAAAATAAACCTTAATAAGGTAGGCCGGACCCTAAAGAATTTTAATTACCTATATTACCTCGTTAATATCATAAAAAGTATAATTAATAAATAAGATTTATATTTTGATTAAGTTTATATAGAGAAGAAAGTACTTATCATTTAAGAATTTACTAATCCCACTTTAAGTATTTTAATAAACTTCAAGTCATAATTTATTAAAATATTTTAGATTTATTATTAAATAATATTAGCTTATATATAAAGTAATACCTCTTAAAAAAGACCGTTCTTTTTTAATAGAAAATATAATAATAAATACTTTATATTAACTAAGCTTAATGTCTCGTATCATAATAGAAATTTCTTAGGAATAATTAATTTAATTACTTTTAGTGAATAAGAGGTTTATGTTTGATAAAGAACTAAAGAAATATCTTTCTTTGATTTATATTATTAATTTTCTAAATTTAAAGATTATAATCTTACTTTATAATGAGCAAAAAAGAATTATATAACTTATTTTATTATAATTAATATTTTAAAAAATAGTTTAGTCAGTTACTTAGCTCAATAAAGTCCGTATAATTTAAAGTTTAATTATTTATTAATGAAATATAGAATAAGAAGTTAGAATAAATTAGAAAGAATAAACTTTATAAAAGAAACAATCAATTATATCAAGCCCGGGCTTTAACCTTATCTTAATAATTAAAAAAAAGCTAATTTAATACTTTTAATAAAAAATATTATAAAAATTTAGTTAATAACCGGGTCGCTATAGTTAAGTATTTAAAAATAATAATATATATCAAAAATATTATATAATAATAAAAATAAATAATAGTACTTATGTGTTTTTATATTCTGCCTTTATTAGCTACTTAGGCGGTTTTTAATATCGTTTTTATAAGATTAATATATAGTATTAGTTAACACTCTTACTATTTTAATAGACTATAATAGTACTTTTATTAATATTTATTAAAAGAAAGAATTAAATTTCTATTTAGATATTATTTTAAAATAAAACTAGTATTATTATACGTGTTATTAAGGCTTAATAAGCTATTTATTTATTTATTTTACTTTTACTAACTACTCGGGCAGTTCTTAATATCGATTATATAATATTAATATATAGTATTAATAAATACTCTTACTATCTTAATATACTATTTTTTTTATAACTTTCTACTCTTTTTACTTTCCTTTTTATAAAATTTATAACTACGGATTATTAAAAATAATATTAAGTACCTAATACTACTACTTTATAAACCTACTATATACTTAGCTAAGTTAGCTACTTTCCTAAGTAATAGTAGTTTATAATAATATAATATTAAAAATACCCTCGTTACTATTATTAAGAATAATACTAACCTTATTAATATCTATTATATATATATATATATATATATTCGCTACCTCGTTTCTTTTATTAAAATTAAAAACGCTTCCCTTATTATTATTATCGCTATTAGTATTACTATTTAACTATTTACTTTAAGCATATTTTATTAAAATACTAAGATATTAACTCGTCGACTCTTAGGGCTTTTTTAATAATTAGAATTTCGATCTTATAAGTATTATATTAAATAAACCCGAGCTATAAATAGACTACTTTAATAAATACTATATTTATAATATTAACTTATCCCCCCGATAGAGCAATCCGCCGGGGCCGTACTATATATTATATATTAAAGAAAACCAAATATATTACGCTCTATACTTAATTATTAATTAAAATAGCTCTCGACCTTTTGCTACGTAAAGTCCTTTAAATTCTAACTATTTAAAGAGCGAGCTATACCTATTTTAATATATATAAAACCTTTTAATATTAACCTATATAAGTAGCTAAATCCTATATTATATACTCCTTCTCATTAAGGGTTAAGGGACCCCTTATATATTCCCTTATATTTATAATATAACTTATATTAAAAAGATTTTTAATTTTATAAATTATAATTATTAAACTCCCCCCGACGGAGTAATCTGCCGGTGCCGTACTGTATATTACGTATTAAAGAAAACTAGGTATAATACGCTCTATACTTAACTACTAACGAAAATAGTAATTAACCGACTTAATTATTATCTCCCTTTTATTAACTCCTAACCTTCCGCCGCCTATCTATAGGGCGAGCTTTACCTATTCTAATATATATAAGACCTCTTAGTACTAGCCTGCGTAAATAACTAGGTCTAGTATAATCTATTTTTTTATATAAGTATTATTGTTACTTAGGGGGTCTTATAAGAGCTATTTAAAGTATTAGCTTATTATTCTAACTTTATATATTTTTAGCCTATTTATTATAATTATTATAACTAAACTAGTATTAATATATTAAATCTTAGTATTTATATTAACCCGGCTATTTATAGCGCTTATAATATTACTTAGCTAAATTCCGTACTATTAAAAAGTACTTTA
This sequence comes from Colletotrichum cuscutae, assembly GCA_030869315.1. Lineage (NCBI taxonomy): Eukaryota > Fungi > Ascomycota > Sordariomycetes > Glomerellales > Glomerellaceae > Colletotrichum > Colletotrichum cuscutae. Next base: position 124,343 of record MPDP01000032.1, on the reverse strand, counting down.
CTACTCCTCGGGCGTACCTATATTAATTATAATAATTATAGTATCGAGCTAGCTAAAAAGGGCGCCTAGCCCGAGAGGGCCAGACTTATTAACGGGCATCTTCAGGTAGTAATTTATATATTAATAAGTTTATTTAGTAGATTTATTTAGTAAATTTATTTAATAAATTTATTTAGTTTAAATAAAGAGTAGCTTTAAGTGATATTAAAAATAATAAAAATAAATTTTTTTTTTACGAGCTCTAAGTAATAAATATTAACCTATTTAGCCCTTTTTCTAAAAACCTCTACGTTATTATTAAAGTTTAGAACCTCTATAGTTAAAAAAGGCTGCCTCTAATTATTATAGCCGATTATTATAGCTAATTATTATAGCCGACCTCTACTATCGAGCTTTTTAGCTAGTATTACTACGTAAAAAGTAACTTACTTATTCCAAATTAAATAGCGGTTTTTATATTAAAATTATTATATTACGTTAAGCGCGTACTTAGGATATATTATATATATTATATAATTAGAAAATATATTATATTATATAATTTCCTTTAAAAGCGTAATCTTATTAAGGTCGATCTTTTATACTTATAAAGCCGAAAAAAAACCACTATATAATTATTAAACTAATATTAATATATTAAATCTTAACGTCCGTATTAGCTCGGCTATTTATAATTTTTATATTATTATTTAGCTAGATTTTATATTATTAAAAAGTACTACGCTATTTCTTAAGTATACTTACGTTAGTTACGATAGCTAGGGCGTCGAGGGGACCTAATTCATTAAGCCCTAGAGGGGAGGACTTATTAAGGGGTAGTTTTAAAAAGTCCTAGCCCGCTAATTCCTAACTCTATACTAAAAATAAAATCGCCGTTAATAATCGGTAGTTATGAACTTTGCAGGAGGGAAAGTTAAGGAAAATCTACAAAAAATAGTCTATCGAGATAGTAGGAGTATCTATTAATACTGTGTATTAATACCGTATAATCGATATCGAGAACCGCCCGAGCAGCTAGCAAAAGTAGAATATAAAAACAAATACTAAAAATAAAATAAGTTCTTAATAAAATAGTAGTTTATATATTAATAAGTTCGTTTAATAAGTTTATTTAGTAAATTTATTTAGTTTAAATAGAAAATAGTTCTAAGTAATATTAAAAATAATAAGAATAAAAAGAATCTTTATAAGCTTTAATATAAATAGCTAAATATTAACCTTTTTAGCCTTTCTTTTAAAAACCTCTATATTATTCTTAAAGTTTAGAACCTCTATAATAAAGGGCTACTTTTAACTTTTATAACTAACCTCTATTATTAGTTTTTTTAGCTAGCGCTACTACTTAAATATATTACTTAGCCTATTATTAATAAGTAATAAAATAGCTTACTTATCTTAAATTATATAATAATTTTTATATTAAAATCACTATATTATATTAAGTACATACTTAGGGTATATTACGCATATTATGTAATTAAAAAATATACTATATCGTATAATTCTTTTAAAGCGTAATTTTATTAAAGTTAATCTTTTGTACCTATAAAGCTAAAAAAAAAACCACTATATAATATTAACTTATTAAAACCGGATAAATATATTATAATAAGCGTCGCCCTTATTAGCGCCTTTTTAATATAATAAAATAATATAAATAAGCCTAGATTTGATAATATAATTAAGAGCTTAGAAAGAGCGTAGTTAAGTATATTAAACAAGAATATTAAAGAGAAGTTATTATTAAATAAGATAAAAAAAATAAGGGGTGGTATTTAGTTATTAAAAAAGCGATTAATATACTACGGTAGCGGGGTTATTAATATTTTAAATTTAGTTAGTATTAATAGTTACTTAGTAACGGCTATAGCCGGCTATAGTTAGTCATAAAGTCTTATTAAAGTACGTAATAAAAACTCGATATTAACCTTAATAGACTAGCTTATCCGTAAAGGCGAAAATGGCCCCTAATAAGGCAGACCGGACCCTAAAGGGGCTTATTAAGCTATTTCTATTATATTTTAAGTATTAAAGGATTTTTAAAAGGAAGTTTAAGTAATAAGAAAGAATATATTAATTCTTAAGTCTTTATTATATTTAAAAAGAAGTATAGTTTTTTAAAGCTAATTAAAATTAGAGTATATAATACATCCCTAAGGGCTATCTATATATCTTTATTAATTAATTATATATTCCTATTAATTCCTATTTATAATATTAATTTTTAAGATATTAATAAATATATTATAATAAATATCCCTTTAGGGTCCGGCCTACCTTACTAAGGGCTATCTTTATATTTATTTATATATATATTCTACTTTTATTAGTTACTCGAGCGGTTCTTAATATCGTTTATATAGTATTAATATATAGTATTAACAAATACTCTTACTATTTTAATAAACTATTTTTTTTTAAATCTTTTACTTTTTTAACTTTCCCTCTTATAAAATTTATAACTACGGATTATTAACAGTAATATTAGGTACTTAATACTATTACTTTATAAGCCTACTGCGTACCTAGCTAAGTTAGCTACTTTTTTAAGTAATAATAGCTTATAATAGTATAATATTAAAAATGCCCTCGTTACCGTTATTAAGAATAATACTAACTTTTTATTACTAATATTTATTATACTTTTAACTTTAACTTATATATATATATATATATATATATATATTCGTCACCTCGTTTCCTTTATTAAAGTTAAAAACGCTACTTAAGTATATTTCATTAAAATACCGAAACGTTAACTTGTTAACCCTTAGGGCTTTCTTAATAATTAGAAGTTCGATCTTACGAGTATTATACTAAACGACCCCGAGCTATAGAGAGACCGCTTTAATAAACACTATATTTATAATATTAACTTATAAAAAATAGATAGATATATTATAATAGGCGTCGCCCTTTTAATATAATAAAGTAGTATAAATAAGCCTAGACTTAATAATATAATTAGGAGCTTAGAAAGAGCGTAGGTAAGTATATTAAATAAGAATATTAGTAAGGAGAGGTTATTATTAAATAAAATAAAAAGAGAAAGTAAGGGGTAGTATTGAGCTATTAAAAAGGTAATTAATATTTGTTTTTTTTTTATTCTGCCTTTGCTGGCTGCTCGGGCGGTTCTCGGTATTATTTACACAGTATTAATACACAGTATCAATGGATACTCCCACTGTCTCGATAGACTAAGGTAATTAATATATTACGGTAAGATCGTTAGTATTTAGTAATAGCTACGGCCGGCTATAATTAGTTATAAAGTTTATTATATAATAAAAATACTCACTATTAACTTTAATAAACTAGCTTACCTATAAAGGCGAAGATAGCCCTTAATAAGGCGGACCGGACCTTAAAAAGATCTTTATTTATTTTTTATTTTTACTTTTACTAGCTACTCAGGCAATTCTTAATATCGGTTATATAATATTAATATATAATATTAATAAATATTCTTACTATTTCGTTAGACTATTTTTTTAAAATATTCTTTTATTTTTTTAAACTCTTCTTTTTATAAAGTTTATAATTACGGATTAATAATAATATTAAGCGTAATACTACTATTTTATAAGCCGTCTACTTAGCTAAGTTTATAGCCCTCTAAGTAATAATAGCTTATAACGGTAGTAGTAGAGATATTATTATTACTATTATTAAGAATAGCTAAGGCCAACCTTACGTTTACTTTTTAACTTTATTTATATATATATATATATATTCATTACCTCGTTTTTTTTATTAAAATTAAAAAATGCTACTTTCCTTACTATCTTATTTATTATTATTATTATTATTATTATTATTATTACTATTATTATTATTATTATTACTATTATTATTATTATTATTACTATTGAATTATTTATTTATTTTTAAATATATATTATTTAAATACTAAGATACTAATAACTCGTTAACTTATAAAAATACCTTAGGGGATATACTTAATAATTTAATTTTATTAATATTATATTAAAAAACTCCGAACTATAATAAGGTCGTTTTAAAAAATACGAATTAGATATTATTAACTTAAAAATTTAAAATATATATATTAATATAAATATTACCCTTATTAGTACTTAACTTATCTAATATAGCCTTAATAAAATATTTAATTAATTATAAAATATAATTAATATTTTTGTATTATAATAGTAGAATAAGAGGTTTAGAGAGATTAAAAAAGATATTTTAGAGTTATTAAATAAGTTAAAAAATAAGAAATAGGTTTTAGCTATTTTAAAAAGCTATTAATATATTACGTTATTAATAATAAAATAAGCTATATTAATAGTTATAGCCGGCTATTATTAATTATAAAGTTTATTATATAATAAAAACTTAGTATTAACCTTAGTAAACTAGCTTGTCTATAAGGGTAAAGTTAGCCCCTAATGAGGCGGGCTGGACCCTAAAAGGAAAAGGATCTTTATATTTATAAATAAGCTAATTTATTAAAATTAATATTAAGTTTTTATTATATACTAAACTTTATAATTAATTATAGCTAGTTATAATTATTATTAATTATTAATACTAACTAAACTCAAAGTACTAATAATCTTACTATTTTAATATATTAATTACTTTTCAAATAGCTAAAAACTACCCCCTATTTTCTACTTTATTAAATAATTTTCAAATATCCTTTTTTTAATTTTTCTTAATTTACTCTTACGTAGTAATTTTAAAATATAAATAATATTTTAAAACTTATTTAATAAATTAAAGCTATTATATTAAATAAACTAAGTATAATATATCTAGCCGTGGGTATAAACTTTATAAGAGGGAAAGTTAAAAAAATAGAAAATCTAAAAAAGATAATTTATTAAGATAATAAGAGTATCTATTAATACTATATCTTAATACTATATAAACGATACGAACCCTTTAGGGTCAGGTCCGCCTTATTAGGGGCTATCTTCGCCTTTATAGGCAAGCTAGTCTATTAGGGTTAATATCGAGTGTCTTTATTACGTACTTTAATAAAACTTTATAACTAACTATAGCCGGCCGTAGCTATTATTAACTATTAACATAGCTTATCCTATTATAAACGACGTAATATATTAATAACCTTCTAAATAGCTAAAACCTACCTCCTATTTTCTAACTTATTTAATAACTTTAAAATATCCTTTTTAATCTCTCTAAACCTCTTATTTTATTATTATAATATTAGGGTATTAATTATACTCTATAGTTAATTAGGTATTTCGTTAAGGCTATATTATATAAGTTAGGCGCTAATAATAGTAATACTTATATTAATATATATATTTCGGATCTTTAAGTTAATAATATCTAATCCGTATTCCTTAAGATAACCTTATTATAGTTCGGGGTCCTCTAGTATAATACTTATAGGATCGAACTTCTAACCCTTAAGGTATCCCTAGGGGTCGATAATAACTAGGCGTCTTAGTATTTTAATAATATATATTTAAAGTAGATAATTCGATAGTAATAGCGATAGAGTAATAGTAATAAATAGCGAGGAAAGTAGCGTTTTTTAATTTTAATAAAAGAAACGAGGTAACGAATATATATACGTACATAAGTTAAAGTTAAAAGTACTAGGGTAGATATCATAAGGTCGATATTATTCTTAATAACGGTAACGAGGGTATTTTTAATATTACTATTATAAACCATAGTTACTTAGAGAGTAACAAACTTAGCTAAGTAGGCACAGGTTTATAAAGTAGTAACGTTAGGCGCTTAATATTACTATTAATAATCCGTAGTTATAAACTTTATAAAAAGAAAAGTTAAAAAAGTAAAAAATCTAAAAAAAATAGTCTATCGAGATAGTAGGAGTATTTATTAATACTATATATTAATACTGTGTAAATAATACTAAGAACTGCCCGAGTAGCTAGTAAAGGTAAAATAAAAATAAATAAATAAACGATACGAAGAACTACCTAAGTAGCTAGTAAAAGTAAAATAAAATAAAAATAAACTAAGTACTAACTATAAAAATAACTATATTAATATACTTTTTTAAATTTTTAAATTAATAATATTTAATTTATTTATTTATATATTCTGCTTTTGCTAGCTGCTCGGGCGGTTCTCGGTATTATTTATATAGTATTAATACACGGTATTAGTAAATACTTATACTATTTCACTAGACTATTTTTTTAAATTTTCTAACTTTTTAACTTTCCCTCTTATAAAGTTTATAACTACGGATTATTAATAGCGATATTAGGCGCCCAACGCTACTACTTTATAAGCCCGCATACTTAGCTAAGTTAGCTACCCTTCTAAGTAATAGTAGCTTATAATAGTATAGTATTAGAGATACCCTCATCGCTATCGTTAAGAATAATACTAACTTTATTAATATTTTTAACTTTAACTCGTATATATATATATTTATTACTTTGTTACTTTTATTAAAGTTAAAAACGCTTCCCTTACTATTTATTACTATTACGTTATTACTATTACTATTACTATCTAACCGTTTATTTTAAGTATACTTTATTAAAATACTAAGACGCTACTAATAGCTTATTGACCCTTAGGGCTTCTTTAATAGTTAGAAGTTTAATTTTATAAGTATTATATTAGAGGACCCCGAGCTATAGAGAGACTACCTTAATAAATACTATATTTATAATATTAACTTACGAAAGACGGATAAATATATTATAATAAGTATTATTTTTATTAACGCCCTTTTAATATAATAGAGTAGTATAAATAAGCCTAGACTTAATAATATAATTAAGAGCTTAAAAAGAGCATAAGCGAGCGTATTAAATAAGAATATTAATAAGGAGAGGTTATTATTAAATAAAATAAGGGGAGAAAATAAGGGGTAGTATTTAGTTATTAAGAAGGTGATTAATGTGCTATAGTAGCGGGGTTATTAATATCTTAAGTTTAGTTAGTATTAATAATTAGTAACGGCTACGGCCAGCTATAGTTAGTTATAAAGTTTTGTTAAAATATGTAATAAAGATACTCGATATTGACCTTAATAGACTAGCTTGTCTATAAAGGCGAAGATGGCCCCTAATGAGGCGGACCGGACCCCAAAGGGAATATTTAATTTATATTTTTTAAAATAATTATATTTTAGTTCGGGGTCTTTTAATATAATATTTATAAAACCGAACTTTTAATTATTAAAGAGGCCCTAGGGGTTAATTATTACTAAGCGTCTTAGTATTTTAATAATTTATATTTAAAGTTAAGTAAATAATTCAATAATAATAATAATAATAATAATAATAATAATAATAATAATAATAATAATAATAATAATAATAATAATAATGAATAAATGAAGGAAGCGTTTTTTAACTTTAATAAAAAGAACGAAGTAACGAATATATATATATATAAGTTAAAGCTAAGATAGAATAAATATTATAAAATTAATATTATTCTTAATAATAATAATAGAGGTATTTTGAATATTATTATTATAAACCATTATTATTTAAAAAAATAATAAATTTAGCTAAGTACGTAATAAATTTATAAAGTAGTAACGTTAAATACTTAATATTATTATTAATAATTTATAATTATAAACTTTAAGAACAAGTCATAAAATTAAAAATCTAAAAAACAGTTTATTAGGATAGTATAAGTATTGATTAATATTATATATTAATATTATATATTAATATTATATATTAATATTATATATTAATATTATATATTAATATTATATAATTAATGTGAAGAAATACCTAAGTAATTAATAAAAATAAAATAAAAAAATAGAAATACGATATTAAGAACTACCTAAGTAGTTAGTAAAAATTGAATATATAAATAAATCAAGAACTTAATTAAAATAACCAATTCTTAGTATAATATTACTTATTAAATTTATAATAATTATAATAAGAAGTAATAAATAAGAAAGTTATTTAAATTTAGTAGCTCGTAATAGAGTTAAACTACCGTGTAGGGCCAATTAGTTCCTTAATTAATATATATCATAGACCTTTCTACTCTATATTGTAGTAAAAGTTCTGCTGCGCGATTCGCGCCGAGGGGTGAGCTCGCCGCGCTTAGTAAGGTGGCTTGAGCCCGCCGCGTGTGACTGGCCAATCTGACAGTTGGAATCCGACCACACTGTCTCATGACGATTGTTCACCCCCTTCAAGCATGGTACTACGAGCACATTTCATCACCAATGTATTCCGTTTTTGACTCCAATCCGATACGGATATCCATTGTAGACGTTTCAAGGCAGCAAGCAAAACCAGATGGATTGTAACTCATACGGGTCAAATCTTGACGCGTGTAGGATGCTATTCTCAGGCAGCCAGCTCCTTGCAGGTTGCCGCTACCATTGGATTGCGCGTTCATTAAAGCCTTGGCATCACAGACAGCATTGAGGCACCGGTATGCCGGACTTGAGATTCTGAAGGAATCAAAAATGCTGCAAAACATGTCGCATTGGTTTTTGGGTAATTTGAAGTGCTGCAATAAACTAATCAGACGTGCAGGTCCGTTTTTCAACCCAAGGCCAGTTTATCTGGCTGGACATTCCGCTCGGCATCATCTACTGTAGAGGAGAGAAATATCCCCTTCATGAGCCGCCCCAGAGCTCGCGACGGAGCATTTTCTCAAGCGCCGCCTTCCAGACGCTAATTCGCAACACAGCCCCAGGCAAGTTATGGCCAGGTCTCTCAGTATTTAGACCGGCGGAGATCGGGTCTGACACAGGGCGCCGTAGAACGTATGAGACAGACTCGCGCTGGGTAGTATTTGTCGCAAAGCCAGTACCTTGCTTGTGCGTCGGCTGTCGGGTCAAGGTAGATGCAAAAGTCGATTTGTTCGTGCGGTATACCTCCAGGCACGTAGTCCTTGGTGATAGGAGCAGTGGTACTGACAGAGCGAGAGAAATTAGACATGGAGTACATTGGATGCCCAAAGGGTCATGACGGGAGGTTACCTTGAGCTGCATCTGAGACGAACACGCTGTCGTTCAGATCAAGCTCCTGCCTCAAGGCCTCGAACTGAGAGAGATCCCGGGCTGGTGGGATGGCCAGAGAATCATCGCTTGATAGTGCTCTCGTTTCCCAGTGGAAGCTTCACAAGTTTTATGTGCGCAAACGACATTTTTCTTCCGGCCACCGACTTGGAGCATTCAATCATGGTGCCCGAGCGACAGCTCATGGTATCGGAGCTGTCGACCATGGTTTCAGTGCGATCACACATAGTAAATGACTTTGCCGGTCAGGAATTTAGAGAGTTTTGAGGAGGTTAGGGATTCGAGGCGCGGTCGCAGTCGTAGTCGCAGTCGAAGTTGTGAGCACAGGCGCCGGGGAGCGTCTGTATCCAAGAAGCGATTGACTCCCACATGATTGTCGACAGTATGACAGTATGCGCGTCGATTGGGTTGAGGTTTAGCCGATGCGATTGATTTGATGATGTAGACGGATGGACTGGGGGCCGTTGGCTGAGTAACAAGGGAGTCGCGGGCACGGCGGGATACCTATCTTACTACCTAGGTAAGATACCTAGGCATAAGGAATGTACCGTGCCTACCGCTGCGTAGACCCTCAAAGACTACTGGAGGAGGGGCGCACGGCAGAGGTCGTTCTTTCCGCTGGCTGAATTCGCTTAGAAGATCGTTTAATTGGGTAGTAGCCCAAGATAGATACCACCCCGTGTTCACAATGCAGTATTGATATTGGCTTAACGGCAAGTGCGCCCCTTCCTCTCATATCTTAGCCCGCTATGCTAGCAGGGCGGATTTCCTTGAACACCTTAGACCAGAAATTCCAGGAGGTAGAGATCTCAAAGCCCGAGGGATTCGGGGCATTATTAAGAACAGTCAACGAGGGGAAAAGGGGCACTTTGGCATATAGAGCGTCCGCCTTCAAGACGAAGGGTCACTCAACCAGCAGACTGGTCCCCTACGGACATACCCCCCTTAAGCAGCATGCAAAGGACCTCTGTTGAGAGCGCCCCCCTCCCGTGTAGGTACCTGCTAAGGTGTTGGGAGCAGTCAAGTGGTTAAGCTCTGCTGCTTGTCTCATCAATAGACAATGAATGATTACCTGATGTCGCCCGCTATGTCGCCAGTTTCTTAGATTCGCCTTTGCCTGGAGCCCGTCCGAGCAAGGACCAAACCAAACATGAACGGCGGCAATGAGTGAGCGGGGGTGTCTTTGAATTTTCGGGTTGGCAGTGCATCTGATAAGCATTCTTATCCCTAAGGTATCTCATCAAACTGCCTAGGTGGAAGTTTGGAGCACCTTACAAAAGCACCCCACCCAAGGCCGCGCAGGCAGCCCAAGGTGCCTAGAATGGTAAGCTTGCCCGGACACCGTCGGGCAAGGTTAAGGTATCAGTACCTTAGCCATCTTATCTAAGCTCGCGATTCCTCAAGGTACAGAAGGAACTTACCCCGGGTCAGGTAAGTCAGCCTAAGTACCTAGGTCCAAGATCCCAAGTAAAGTACGCCGACACTGACCAGCGACTAAAGTGACAATCCCACTTCAACTCTATCATCCGATTCCCACAATCGAGGAGAAGAGAGAAAGCGCACCGGGCATCTCATTCAGCGACATGTTTCTACATCTCTCGTCAAGCTTATTCATCATATACCTAAACAACAACCCGACCATACGCACCACGAGTGCATCTATCAGACCCGCCGTATTTCCTGAGGACACAGCACGAGAACCGGCTCCTGCTTAGCACGTTCTCTTGTGGTGACTGATTGGACAAGAGGCACAAAGGCTCGCATAAATGACCGGTAATCCCTCCATCACGACAGTCTAGCTCTCGCTCTATCTCACCCGCATCTCAGTCTACCTAAGCAATCAATGCAGACGTATTCTCCATGACATGAACGATGTTCCAAGGTTGCCCGACCCAAAGCCATAACGGCATTGCCTCCAATTCCATCTATGACAACGTCTATAAAGTCCTAGAGCAGCGGCAGGCCTTCCTCCGCCAAGCGCATAATGACTTGACGCCCTGATTGTCATCTTGCGGCGATCGACGTTTGTGGCGGGATGAAGTATCGCTGAAAGGTAGGCCAGGATACCATACGTGCATATCGCGCCAGGTCACACGACGGAGTAGACGCCGATGGCTTTCTCGGTTGTGCCCAACTCTTGGCTCACCTAAGATATCTGCCGCAAATTAGCTCACATGTGTCTGACCAAGTCATAACACAGCCCGAGACGTAACATACCGTTTCGGTGTCATTGCGAGTGCTGGCTACGAAATATCACTTGTGACCCTCGGCTGTGACGCCGGGTATGAAGTCTGGCAGAGGCCGGGGGGGCTTCGTTGTGATTGGCAAGCCGTTGAGGATAACCCACTAAGCATCTGGCCGGATCAAAAGTTGTGTCTTGGCATCGATGAGCTCTTCGTCGGGACCCTTGGTCTCGATGCTCAGTCGACGGGTCTTCGGCACAAGGGCTGGTAGCCGGTGTGATTAACTGAGAGACAGGTCATCCTAATACCGGAGTTCCTGGATCGCGCTCGCGTATGGTGCCTCGGGTTTGATGAGCATGGAATAGTCGATCTTGCGGGAGAATCCTCCGGTGTCAACATAGTAATCGATCATCTTAGCAGTCAGGCCGTTTTGCATTAGTCGGGATGGACAGAAACTCATGTCACTGGGCCCCCTGTTGTTGGCAGAAGTGCCTGTCCCAAGATGTACTCACCACGGTACGTATGACACTGTTCCCTCGGACCCTCGACATGGCAATGGCACCGCCAGCCGCAACACTTCGCCGTAGATGACTTGATTCCACGAAGCTTTGTAGTAGCCCACATCGGAATAAAACCTGGAATTCTCCAGTATATTCATAATTTGCTCAATAGACGGCGAATCCCCAATATCGTCTCGGGCTGGGGCGTCATCGTAGTACCACCTCTTGACTATTTGTCCTTTGAGTAATAACTCCGTGGCAGCAGCAACGTCGGCCTGCGGCGAAGCAGTCAGCAATCAGTAAGGTCTCGCGAAAGGTTGCTCTGGGATGGAAGAGTCAAACCTTGTTCCTCACGGATATCACGTTGGTACCCTTTGGTAAACCTTGCGAGTGTCCCCCACACGTCATGCGACGAAGAGGGAAGGCTCTCTTCATTGGGCCAAGATTGGTGAATCGCGATAGGCGCCATCTGTACTGCCTATCGGCAAGTTACTCTCTGGGCGAGGCACGCGACGAACTGGCACCGCTTCGTGTGGAAGATGCACGGTTGAGAAGGCCGGGCCGAGTATCTGACCGGTGGGACTTGGCGGGACGTGGCGTCAGTTCATGTAGGTTGATGGGCAATCTATCTGATGACGTCGAAGAAGCGCTCGCTTGCTGTCTTTTCAGAGGCGAAGCCGTCTTGTCGGACGAAGTGGGTGTCAAAGCAGACGACGTTTGCGATCACAAGATGCGCGATCATATGGGAGGGTTTTGTGGACGCTTGGCTTGGGGAGACGCCGGAAATGATGCGATAACGATAGTCGGTAGTAAACACAGTCTGGGTCGGGGTGACAACTCTCGTGACGTCGGATGGGTTGACGGTAGCTGGCCGTGGAGCGGATTGATCGGGGACCTCTACATATGTGCTAGGATCGAATTTCTTGGACGGCATCGCTACTTCGAAGCGGAAGCTGTTTCCATGACGAGTTTCTGCACTCGCTGACGGACGCTTCGGCGGGAGGACGCAACATTGAAAAATACTGATAATGGATGAAAGTAAATTCTTTGTGAGTTACAAGTACGAGAAAACAGTTCTAATGATGCCATCGTTAACGGTGCTACAAAAGACGACAAGCGAAATCGCATAGGAGAAGTGAAGTGGGATGGTTTGCGGGCTGGCAAACCTATCTTAGTGACAGTTATTTACTTACCTTCGAAGACGGCAGTGGTTGCGCGGGGTAGCTGACGCCACGGAGCGCGTCACCTCTGCCGATGTCCTGCCGCTGGAGGCAGCTGGATCCGTGTGCTCAACGCGATATCACGTGGTGAGACGTGGAGAGTCGCGTCAGGAAGGTCATAGAAGTAGCTTACCTAATTATCCCGTATGCCTGTCAGTCGTCGGGCAACCCTCGGCCCGAAGGGCGACGACTGGAATATCTGCTGGTGCAGTGACTCTAAATGCTGAACCGGCTGTAGAGTTTTCTTTGTGAATGGTTTCGTGCCGCGGTATTAAACCACTTGCGTCAATTGGCCATGTCACGAGTCAGGCTCTTGAAGGGCCTGTGAGGCAATAGTCAACGACCGATGGTCTTGCGGCGGCACCGTTGATCGTGTTTTAAGCAAGCAATGATGCTAATAATGAATTCATCGTCTTCAGAGAGCTCACCGTCATGTTCCCCCCTGGACAATGGTAATGAATGGCCATATGATGATCGCCTCGTGAGGCTGTCATGTATATCAGAATTTGGAGCCTGGAAAAGTCTGAATTACTCAAAATCTCCCTCATGTGCCTACATACAAGAATGAGTAGCTCCTTCCAGAGCATCCGAAACGACGGTAAATCTGGATGCTGCCCTTAGAGCTCATCTGGGCCCCGGAAACCTATCCCCTAGATTTCTCGAGTAGCATGCGAGCACTGTCTCTTGGTCGCAAATATTCTCTTGCTCGAGACCTAATTGAGGCCCATGGACCGCCCCGGGGATGCTTCCTTTGTTGAATTGGTACTGGGCTTCGTAGTAGCTATTCCACATATCGTCGACTTGTCCTGTATGCCTGTTGACTAGGGCTACTCAAGCCGTAAGAGCGCTCATTGTCGCTATCTTATGACATTGGTTGACAGGCCTAATGATGATCTCCTGATCTACCCCACAACGCAATTCTGAGCATGTCTAACCTGAGCCCGGTATAGAGCCTGTTTGTCGTCAGAGTGACGACTTGCTTTGTCCTGCCCTAGAATAAGCCTAGATGACAGCATGGACATCGCGGTGTCTTTACTTGTCACAACCGGCCATAAATCGAATGAAGATCAACTGGCATCGCTTGAGTCTGTGAGTTGCCAATGGGCTACACTTCTGGTCACCCCGTTGCATCTCATTACCATGTAGTAACCGTTACTTTACTGCATCATCTGCCGGATTATCTGGACGAAGAAGTATAACTTCCACTGTGCAGGTTTCACCAGTTGCTTTCTAACTAAGCAGAACCTACTCCTCGTCGCAGTACTTGACGTCTGAACAGTAGTTCTGTTGATAGCAAGCAGCAACCGAAAGTGGTATCGTCGAGAAGCAGAGTTAAGAAGCAATAATCCAAGCTTCAGCAGCTCTTGGACTGATCTCGAGGGTCAACTCCTCACCAAACGGCCTGGTATTTGCGCTGAGAACAGCGATCTGATTGCTTGCTCGTTTAAGAGCCCATAGAACGTAATGTAGGTTTGATACTTATAACCCTATTGCCCAAATTCCCCAGAAATCGACGAATCTAGCGTACATGAGGAAGAGCTTTTCATCGGGTTGACCACGCCCCAAACTCGTGTGTCTCTCTTTAGGCGTCTCTTTAGGCCGAAGCCTGAGAGGCGTATACGGCCGCGGGCTACTTACTGCCTGTAGTATGCTGCTATGTTAACACGCGGATGACTTGAATCATGCCTGTCAAAGCGGTAGAACGAGGTGACTTACCGCCGAACTGGCTGGAGGTGAAAGTGACTGGAGGAGGCTGAAGTGCCGTCAATATGGCTGGAGAAAGCATTCAAGTGGAAGCGCCAGCCGTACCGACGGAAATTCTCGCACTTTTCTGTTTGTCGAGCCACTTGCCGTATTACTTGTTTGTTATGTTTGTCGAGAAGCCACGGAGGCGGGGAAGAATCGAAGATCTGAGCTGAGCACAAGCACGTAGCAATTGGATGATATACGCAGTCGGCAGGACATTCGTTCAACTCCGTGCGGTTGCCCCAGAAGAGATCTGGAATCTGGTATGGTGGAAGTTGGAGATCAGAGCGGTTGCTGGCTGTTTGATCTCGACGGTGAGTTAGAAGGGTAAGATCCTTCCGCTGCGAGTTTCTGGCGGAAGGAAGTCGACTGAGATGTACTGGAACGCCGTTCAAGCCGCCAGCGGCCTGCGGTCTGGTGAGCTGAGGGACTTGTTGAAGGAGCTCTTCCCGCAGGGTATTCCGGCAGAAAGAAGCTTGTCGAAGTTACTCTTCTGTAGTAGACTTTTGCTGGAAGGAGATTGTACGGCGTACTGAACTGCAGTCTTCTCAATGGCTAGCGCTCGGTCTGACGGTCGATCTGGCGGGATGAGGCGTTGTTGAATGGAGCTTTCCGTGATGGCCAGCGGTCTGGCAGCTGTGGGTTTGTCAAAGTCACCCTTCCGCGGTGAATTTCTGGCGGAGATCTGCGTGGTGGAACGCTCTCTGAAGGTGCCATTCCCATTACCTTCATTGCTGGCGCAATTCGCCATAACGGTAGGCTTTCCGAGACCCTCAACGATGACAGCCTCGAGGTCTCTTGAATTGGAGTACCCAACTTGAAGGACAAAGCTGCGGTGACCCGGCATAGTTCTTAATAAGTGACGGGTTTATTTAGTCGTCGGGTGTATGGGTGAATATTGTTCTCTTTCTCTGCCCTGGCTATCCTAATAGAATAGTTTGGACGCTCGAGACCTTGCATGGGCCATTCATAGAAGCTCCAAGTATCATTGCATACCCGTGGAATAAGAGTTTTGGCTGTCAATAAGCTGGCACTGATCAAATATAGAATCTTGTGTCAGTTTATCAGGTCGCTGGTGAGGTGATAGACTGGCGCATTCTTCGACTCGAAGCCGCTGAGTCTATCGGACCTGATAGCGCTGGACCAAAACTTGTGCGATGCGACAGTGTTGCTGGGGGCGTTATGTACTACTGTGAAGGAAGCAAGGACAGAGCTCAGTCGGGTGGAAGAACGACTGGAAAAACATCGGCTGCTGCTGGAGTAACAGACTCGTGTGTTGTCTGAGCGAATTGATGTCTTGACCCGGACGCCGTCGTTCAAAACCGAGACGCAGACCATACGAAGAGGTAAGCTAGCTGATGCTGTCAAAAGTGTCGATATAGTTCTGACAGATTACTTTGAGCTGGGTACCATGATCAATGAAGGAGGGCCAGTGGCTTCATCAGATGAGGAGAGTCGATGGTGCTAATGATGATACTGCGTGGCTGCCGGGTTCGTTGCACGTCTCTTCCTGGGTTTCTTGTGAATTTCAAGGGGAACCTTACTTAGGTCACCTCTTCTTTCCGAAATTCTGTCAGTCCTAGTACACACGACACGATTCTCAGCACGTTGTGTCTCCCAAATACACGTCTCAGTTGACATTAGTTCTACGATACAGGGGGTTGAGAGCCAAATGGCAATATCTCCAATGCTAAGCAGACATGCTGGTATGCCGCACTCTGAACAAGATCGATATACTACCTCCAGCGAGATGTTCGTTACAGACACGGGTGGCACCGAACGCTCTGCAATTTCAACGTTGACCGCACAGTTGCACGCATCGGATTCATGGAAGCTTTGCCAAACACTTTAAGCCGAGCTGAAAACGGGTCTGGAGACGTGTTCGAAGGCACTTAACGAAGCTGGCCTCGATGCGGTAGCTAATCCAGCAGCTGCTGCCGTTGCTCCCGCTATGAGGCACTCGCATTCGCACACAGAGCTGCTAGACGTTTGCACTGACTCAGCATTATAGGTCTATAGACTGACCTTGTCTTCGCCAACCGCGCCGTCGACATCTTGTTGACCTCGGCATCCCGATCTAAGTATGACAGCGAAGTGTTGCGCAACTTCGCCGTAATGGAGCTCGCCGTACTGGGGCAAGTCGAGGACACCGAGTGGAGGCCGGCAACGGTGTTTACTCCTCAGGTAGTGATGGAAGTGATTTAGCTTCCCAGATTCTCGCGAAGAAGAAAGCTGGGGCTTTGAGCGAACAGAAACTATGGAGACTCTACGAGGCATATTTCAAGCAATGCCTTGAAATTAGCAATCTTGGACTGTCGATGGTGTGTAACAAGTTAGGCCTTTTGTCTGTAAAGGCTCGATTGCATCTCACCGGGATAGCAGTGTGAAGTGTTCACAGGAGGCGGGATAAATGGATACCAACATTATCCATCCCCAGGAAAGCATTCACTCCGCGGCGCCGTTCATATGATTATTATCCCGGAGACAAGAGATGATCCGAAGCCAACGCCTAAGATCCCTTCCAGCGCTTTTTGGCTGCCTAATACTCCATGCGGCACTTCGCATCTCTATCTCCATCTTAAAAAGCTTCGCGGCAGCCCCTTGAGAAGCAGCTTCGGCCTGATGGAGCTTGGTGCGATTGAGTTTCTTGTCAACTCAACGATTTGCAGACGAGCTAACTTCACAGCGCGTGATGAAACTCCTTGACTTCGGGAATTCCATCGTTGACCGTCTCGCATATGCTGTACGACGCGACGAATGTACTCGCCATGACTCATGGGGAGATCGAGACAGGTGCTAGCTGGCAAGAAGGTCGAACACGTTGAGTGAAAAGCAGAGAACGAGCTCGCGGAACCACGACCCGTGTCCAGGTTCGGGCTCGGCCGGTATACCATCTCTCAGTCCGTCGTGTCGAGGGCCTGGTTGGACTCCTGCAGCCTTTGCCTGCGTTGGGATACACGTCACCGAATGCCCCTTTTCCATTTTGGCAGCACTTCGGCAGTGATTGCCGCACATGAAAATTGAAGGTTCCCACTCCGCCGTTCTAACGCGTATGTCACCGTAGTTGAAGAGAGCTTTCTGTCGGTCTGACTGCGTCTCGAACACGTGCGTTTCTTTCCAAGCCTGAGTCCGAGAGGCGTATACGATCGGCGGGCGACTTGCCGCCTATGGTATGCTCCTATCTGATCCACTCGTGTGAGTAGCTCTCTGCCCCTTGCCATTGCACTTGCCCTTGCCGCAGACCTGGCTGAGGGAGGTGTTGCCGTCGAGTTGGCCGTTGAAGGAAGTGAAAGTGCCGTCGACGTGGCTAGAGAAAGAGCTGGCCGTCGAAGTGACTGGAGGAAGTGGAAGTGCCAGAGTGTTCGCCCTGGGGCCCTGCGACTGTCTTCTGCCGTACAGGCAAAAGTCTGGCACATTTCTTTTTGCCGAAGGGTCACGAAGGAGGGGGAAACTTGAGGATCAGGGCCGACCGTAATTACGCAGCAAACGGAAGATGCCGACAGTGGGCAGGACCCTCGTTTAAGTTCAACCCGTACGGTTGCCCTAGAAGAGATCTAGTGGAAGAGGAAGATCCGGTTGTTGTTTGTTGGATCTCAGTATTGGTGTCTGAGAGTGAAATTCTTCCGCAGCGAGCTTCTGGTGGAAGTAGGTGTATTGGAACGCCCTCTCTCGGAGGCCAGCAGTCTCATCTAGCGGTCCGAGGGTCAGTTCGGCGACTGAGAGCTTGTTGAGGGAGCTCTTCTCGCAGGCAATAATTCTGGCAGAAACAAGGTTGATGTGACCCTTCAGTGGCGAGATCGACGTCTGGCAAAAGGGGACCTATAGGGAACGCTGAAGCGCCTATCAAAGCGACTCTTCTGCGGTGGATCTCTGGCGGAAGGAGGTCTTCGTGATGGAACGATCTCTTTTGTAATGAAGAAATGTTAGGAGGAAGTTATGGGCTGAGCTCACGAATCCTCCGTTGGGTTTGAGTAGGCAGGTGCAACGGCCTTCCGAATTCACCTTTTCAGCCGTCAGTTCCAACAGTCTACTCTCGTCCCACGCTCTGTACACGAAGAAAAGGCGACGGCGAGAGCTAGATTCTGTTCCCATTCCGCGATTGTAGCTGGATCAGGCTCTGAACCAAGAATGCCGCAGCATTTCCGGTAGGCATCGGCGCTATCGAGGAGCATGTTGAGCCAGCCATGTCTGTATGAGGGGATCGAGGCCGGGGTGTTCCATATGATAGCGTGTTCGCAGGATGTTGATATGAGATTGAAGTTGCGCCGATGACCTGCTGGTCTCGAGTAAACGGGAAATCACTTCCTGGCGTTGGCCATAGATTGCCACACCCCGGACAATCCATTCCTTGGTGAGCTCGCAATAGTGGACGCGAGTTCGTTCGGGGGAGCTAGTTCCAAAGGCTATAGGGACGCCAGAAGAGCTATATTTAAGCTGTCTAGCTTCGGACAAACCGATTCAAGAGTGATAGACCGTCAAGAAGCAAAGAGAACTCTGCTCGTCCCCCCCCCCCCCCCCCCCCCCCCCCCCCCCCCCGCTCCTCTTCCCCGTCGCCCCCCACACCTACCCCCCCCACCTCCTCTGGGAGCACGCCCCCGCTGCCCACGGCTGCGATACACGACTCTGCCCCCCCCCCCCCCTGCCGTGTCTCCGCGTTCAGTTACGTTGCCGTGCAAGACTCACTTCTAGCCGCCGTAATATTGGCCGGGACCCGGTCCACTGTACGCGGTACAAGTACCCCTTTCGAACGGAACGTTTCTATGGTTTAGGATCGACTATCTCATGTCCAACCCCGGTTACTTGGAATCTTTCACCACTTCGGTTGAACATGGAAATGATGACTTCTTTGTCCAAATCATACGTTGCCAGAATTGTTTCGACACATTTGTGCAATAGTATCATATATGCAACGCAGCTTAAGTAGAGGGACGTTCAATGGACTAAGGCGACCAAGGGCAAGAGTGAGAGTGAGTGGGTGTACGGGTGAAATCCAGAAAGAGAGTAAGCAAAAAGAAAGGCGACGGGAGAAATGGGACGAGAAAGAGAGAGAGAGAGAGAGGGAGGAAGCAGAGGCTGGTTTGACTGCAAAGCTGATTGTGGCATTTGGCGGGCAAAGTGATGAGAATACCTGTAGAAAAAGCAGCGAGAAGACAACTTGGATAAGAGATGGCCTCTCCACAGACGAAGGAGAGATGACAGTGACAACGAAGACGAAAATGACCTTCGATGTCTTCAGGGAAGTGCCATGTCTAGTCCTATCCGTCACAGCCGTGACGCAGATGAGCAAGTCAAGTCTGAGGTCTGAAAGTTCTTGGCGTAGATTACATACGGAAAGCCAACGTGTAGTTCCTCCGTAGACATGAAAGCTTTACTCCCGAACTCCCGAACAGAGTATCCGCAATCCATGCACCTATAACACACTGAAGCAGACACAAGAAATCAGAATCATCATAAGAATACCATCTCATCACAGCCATTCAATCCAAGTCTTGGGCCCAATTGCTTCAGAATCACTACCAGAAAGGACCCAACTGCGTCGAGCTAGAACCAGCTAACCCAGGTTCCGCGCCCTAAAGGCCTCTTCCGCGTCATCAAATCCCGAAGAACATCTGCATGACAATTGCGTTGTAGCCGCGATCGGCCTCCTTGATCCGCGCCTCCGTCCCGCGTCCATGGCCATTCACTGAGGTCCCATAAGCAGGTTTGCGGCAACGTAATCTCGATGCGTAGCAATTCGCAGAAGAGAGTGCGATTCTGCCCTCGCTTCAAGGATATGATAGTCTGACAAATTGTTCTTGCGGTGCCAATGATTAAACCGTATCTAACATGCTGCCAGGGGTGAAGCTCGAGCAGCAGCTATGGAAGCTCAGCGAGCTTGCCGGGTATCTTAAGATCAAGCGGTTGCGGGGCGCATCTGGAAAACTCGCGGGTCATATTATTGAGGAATCGTAGTCGTGGATTGCATATGATGGCGATGATAGCGACTCTCATGTGCATGTGGTGGCGGCGGATGGTGGCGAAGGGGGCCACCGGCCATGGGCGGTGTGAAACTGGTGCAAGTTGCAGATGAAGAGGCGAGCTGTGGAGGAATTCGAAGCGAAGGGCTCAAAAGAGAATATCACAAAAGATACGTCCAACACATTTGAGGCGAAGGAGACGGCGAACAGACTTGGAGTAAGAGAGGCGGTGCAAAGAATTGAAGAGGCGAAGTTGGCGAGGAGAGTCGAAGAAGCAACGAGATTCGAGGAGGCGAAGAGGACTGACGAGGCGAAGAAAGTTGAAGAGGGGAAAAAAGCCAAGCAAGCCAAAGGAGCCGAAGAAGAGAAAGTAGGAAAGAGAAGCAAATAGACGCAGAAGGAGAGCCGCGATAAGGTGATGGAGGACGCCACAATCCAGGCGCTCATGACTCTCACGAACCTGCGAACCTGATTTATGGACACTCATAGTCTGTTCCGACGTGACGCCGAAATTGACGCAGCAAAAGGCCTGGCTGAGAGTAACGCTGGAAGAGAAGAACGTAAAATGGGAACCAAAGGCTAGACGAGTTTGAAGAAGGGATCGAGAGTGTGACAACGGCTCCGGGGGATATTCTCAGCGGGGACGACGAGTCCGTATTGGAATAGGAGACCAGCCTATCGGCCGATCTGCTAGTGACCCTCGAGAGGCTTCTGTCGGAAAAGGAGACGGTAGGGCGAAGGATCGGCTCGCGATAGCCCGCAAGGTGGAAGGGTGTCAATGGATTGAGGCAAGCCGTAGGCCATCTGGAAAACGAAATACAATCCAACGTCGCGCTCTGCAGCTGGGAGGGTATGGGCGAATCTGGATCTGGGAGACACGAGAATTGTCATCATTCCACGGCTCGCTCATTCGATGCTAGACCTCAACGTTGAGCGTTACAGCGTTAGGTACCACGCGAGAGCATCCCTGTACATCTTGACGTCAGCAGCGTTGATACGAGCATCGGCTGGGCCCTTGCCTTCACTAATGCGTTAGCAAGGACTTTACAGCAGAGATGGCGGCATCGATGGTTGGAAGATTGTGCTGCACTCACTGATCAACAGCCCGAGTTGTGTTTGTTCCGCGTCATTGGTATCTGTTGGAACCATGTCTACAGCTGTGCAGGACGCTTCGTCTGAAGCCCCCAACAACAGTACCGAACTCATGGTATGGAGGAGACCGCCAGCTTGTGAGAACATGAGCTCGGAACTGTTGCTTGTATTTCCCCAGCGCATTTCAGCAAAGTCGGGAGATGTTTGGCACTGGATTGACCGCAGTAGGCCGCGGCGTTGATGGCGCGGATGAGCGTTAGATGATGTGTGGCTATTACAGGAACCGGAGCTCAAGAGTGATGCTTGTAAGTCCCAGCGCATTTCGCTGCGGTTGGTGCTTCCACTGCTCGGGATTGTGCGGCAACACCTCCGGTTGCAGGGGCGCCGCTGCTGGGTTCACCATTGGTTCAGGAGGCTCATCTTGAAGCAGTGCTGGTCCCAAATTCTGTTGCTAATTGAGCCATGCCGTGACTTGCCGTCTAGAACGCGAGGCCGAGCGGACAGGCTGGTGAAGGGCTGTTGTGTTCTGTATTGTTCGTGGTGTGCGCACGGAAGATCAGGACGCAGGGTCGTTCCCTTGCATTCGTCATTCTCCGGTTCCGGGATGATAGGAAAACTGTAAGACTTGGCCTCCGTATCCGTTTTTCGACGCCGTCGCAACTTGGACCGAACGCCGAGGTTGCTGCTTGAATCGGGGAGGTGGGGCCCACGTCATCTTGTGTGCAGTCTGATGGAGCATATGTGAGGTCGACAGTGGTAACAGACACCCCGCTGGACGCAGATGAGACAGATTGTCTTGCAAACGGGGGGGAGGGAGCTTACACAGGGTCACAGGATGTGATGCAAATGCTGCTTGCATGAAAAGATCCGTCCGAAAAGGTCGTCGAAGGGGAGAAAACGGATGAAAGCTTGTGGTGATGGTGCCAGAAGAGGTTGGTGGAGGAGCTTGGCTTTGAGCACGCACGCGAGGGGGCACGTTACGGAGAGGGGTCGGCGCGTTGAGGAGTAGGGCGTTTGTTTATGCAAAGGAGGCGTAGTTGTTGTTATCTTGAACTGCGTTCCAGAGGGACGAGGTGTCCGCTTGGAGAGGGACATTATGCGTTTTGCGTTTCCGTAGCGGACGAAGTCTGATGGACATGAGAAGGCTCGTATGTCAGATCTATGCTCAAATCAGACTCACTAAGGACGATAATGTTGATTCCCGATGAGTAGAGGATTCCGGACGAGACGACTGCCTTGGGAGCTAAGACTTTGACTGGAGGGGTGACAGGGGGTGCTTGAGTGTCGCCATCACAGGTAGATTCGAGCCATTTTGAGGTGTATGATGGTCGACCTTACCGGAAGCTCGTTTGTTTTGCCTGTGCTTAGCTAGATGACGGAACGTGACGAGATAAGCGCGGCATTTCCCCAGACGAGCGGCTTGTTATTGCCCTATCGAAGAGATGGAAGGGACATGCCTTGAACGTGCTGCATGGCCATGTCTGTGAGAGACTGGATCAACGATGTGAATGGACTGAGACGATGCTATATAGTACCTCGGCGGTTTTATCCCTGCACACGTTGTTTAGAGATGAACCGTTCGATCTTGGGGTGTTGCTAAGTGAGAATGGAGGGCGGGAATCGACCAGGCGAGAGAGAGAGGTCGAGGTTGACAGATCAGGAGTGGAGAAAATACAGAGCGGAAAAGCAAGAGAATGATGCATCGAGAGATCTGGACAGTCAGTTACTCAGATGAAATTGAAGAGAAGGGAAAGAAGAGGAAAGAACAACGGTGTTAGTAGAGCAGATATCCGAGAGATGGAGAACGAGAGCTGCTATTCTAAACATGAGCGGTAGGGCTAAACGAAGAGGACTCTTAATTCTACCGGAGAGTGCGTAGCAAGTAGAAAAACATCTCTGACAGACATGGTGAAAGCCATGGAGTTGAGAGACGAACGTCTATCCTATACGGCAGACTAGATTAGCATCGGGTTGCGGGTTGGAGTGGCAGTAGAAGCTGTGTAGTCGCAACAGAGACAAACCATGGTGCCACTTTCTTCCGGGAAATGTCTATACTATTCTTACATGATCAATCACTCGATACGTCCACGATGATGTGGCGCGGGCCTAGAATCGCGGTCGGCTTGGGCAAGTGAAGTCTACCTGGCGGATGCAGACGCCAGCGGTTCTCTCTTGTCACGAAACAAGGCTCCAGGTCACCAGTATCGCGCACTGTGTTTTGTTCGTCTTGTTCGTCTAGCTCGTTTTGTTTGTCTCGTTTATCTTGTTCGTCTCGCTCGGTTTACTCGTTTCATTTATCTTATCAATCTCGTTCTCGTCCGCATCGTTCGGTTTATTCGCCTCGTTCGTTTCGTTCGTCTTATTCGTTTTATTCATCTCGTTCGCCTTGTTCATCTCGTTCGTCTCGTCTATCTTGTTTGTTTAACTCGTTGGATATATCTCATTTGTCTTGTTGGTCTCGTTCGTTTCATTTGTTTGTTTTATTCCTTTTATCTATCTCGTCTATCTCATTTATTTTACTCGTCTCGTTCGCCTCGTTTGTTCTGTTCGTCTCGTCCGTCTCGTTCGTCTCGTTAGGATAGTATCGTCATTCTTTGCTCATTGCGTTCACGCATCGATGGTGGTTGCGGTCGGCTCGTCCTCGTCACCGCCATCGTCGTCTTCGTCATAAGCTTCTTCGTCTTTCCACTCCGTTGCTAGCAAGTTGGATTAGTGCTCAATGCCTTCCATTGTGTTCAGAACGGTGAAACAGCAAGTAACGCTCGTTGGACAGGAGAACACTCACTCAACAACAGACGCGTAGAGGTGCTTGAAATGGTTCTTCATGGCCTGCGACCGGCCAGACCATGAATCGTACGGTGATGGAGCATGGTTCGATGTTGACATTATTGGACGTGTCCCGCTCAAGAGTTTCCCGTCGCCCACTGGCGCGACTGGTCAGCAATACCGGCGAGGTTCTTCACGGCATGCTGGCGACCGCGGTCTACCTTCAGGTCAAACACTTCTGTGGCGTGAACTCTGATGAAATCGGCGTTTTCGTCTTGATGAAGACTGTGTATTTGGAGCTGGTCGAGATATTCAGGGCTTACGCAGACCTCGAAGAACTGCATATAGTAACGCGAGGCAGCAATCATGAAGATCCTTAGATAGAGATGCAGTCAGTCCAACGGCGCTCTTAACGGTTGTTGTACTTCGAGAAGCAAAAAGGTCTGAACTCACGTATGCTGCAGTCCCGCCCATTTCTGTGGCCTATTCACCGCAATAGCCAATGCCTGGCCAATCAATTGTGCGAAACGCTCGTCGGTGAGGATGTGTCTGCCGCTGTCAATAGATGCCGGGTTCCGCTTTGCCTCGAGGATTGCAATGCGACCGTGAACGCGTGCCGAGTCCGCCACGAGAAGGAGGCCTCCATCGTCGATAGATGTATAAGAGATTCCTGATTCAAGTCTGCATTTCAGTGAAAGTCTATGGTCGTCAAAGTCGACATGATGTTCGTCGTCGGTTGGGATATTGTAGAGGATGTGCCTAATGAAAGCGCTCGCAAATCGGTGTGTGAGATCCTCAGACAAAGCCGGGTGGACAACGGACTCTTCCTCGTTGATGTAGGGAGGCGAAGAGGGTTGCTTGGTCGAAACAGAGGGGCTTGAGGAGAATAACGACTCGTAGGTGTTGGTGACCGTGGTGTTTGGTCTCGTTCTGTTCGACCTTCTCTGCTCGGGCAGCGATTCCGGTGAGCTATGCAGCGGCGGCGGTGCCCTTTGATTCTTCTCTGGTTCGGGGGTTAAGCGCGCGGGGGGTGAGCATGTTGTTGAAGTGCCATGGCCGGCAAGCTCAGCATCATCGTTGTCATCGCTTGCGTCACCTGGATCGTCAGTATCGACATGCTGATATTTTGTTTCGGCTTTACCTGTTTGACACAAACGATTCAGAGCAGCCCAGGTTGATCCCAGCGACGTGCCGTAGGCTTTCTGCAGCGCGTACTCGGAGCGTGGCGTCGGTCGGTTAACGTTGTCACTGGGCTCGGGACCTTGGACAAGTCTCTCGAGGGCTGCCCGGGCACCACCATGGTCTTGCCAGAAGGCGGATCTCGAGGGGAGACGGTTCTTGCTGTCGAAGTTAAAGGCGGGCAAGTTGGACCATTCCTGCAATGCCGGCAAGAGCTTCGTTTGAGGCTTCGGGACAAGAACGCGTAGTGCAGACAGCTGATGGCGACCCCAATGGCTCGCACTCACCTCATCCAAGCTCTCGAGCCAGTTCTCCTTCTGTTGCGGTTCGCGAAGGAATGCTTTGGACGTTGTGACAGTGTGGAAATAGGGCTTGTGGTTGTACGTCATGTTGGGTCCATCGATTTCCACCTGGCGACAAATTGCGGAATGGAGGGGCAATTGAGGTGTGGAGGGGTAAAGCTCCAGAAGGTACCGCCTACCTTGTATAGGCGGGGGAGCTCCAATTGGGGAGGTACTTGTGCAGGAGCGGGCAGGAGCAGCGAGTAGAGTGGGGGCACAGTGTAGAGCGAGCTGCCCGACTTTGGGCAGCCTGTTAGTCAGCAGCCCAAGTTCCTCAGTGGCACCCGTACCTTAACGCGCCTCTTCACAACGCAGATGGGTCACGTGAGAGGAGACGCGCTCATTACATAATTCAGATGAACGACATGCTTGCGCTGCACTACAAGGCAGGAATGCAATGGCTACTTTACAGTAGGTAGGTACCCTCCATTTTTGGCCCTGGAAAAGGGTGACTGAAGGGTGAGCGGAATCCATCCGCGCATGAGTGGCACAGATTCCCTTTGTGCATAACATTCCTTGTGCACCATTGCCTCCTGTGCAGCTTTGGCTCCCGTCAGTACTTACCTTATGTCACTCTTCTCTGTTCACAACTCCATCCCGGCGCATCACCAGTTCACGATCAACTACAGCAGTCACGGAACCAACTCTGCCGGACATGGCAACACCAGAACCGCCCCCCAACCTGGCAAGTCTCTCAATACGGCGCATCCTCCACTGCCATCCACGTGAGCGACTGCAGGTGCACCCATTGTTATGGACCTCTCGCCATCTCCATCTACTGCGCTGCGATTTTGTTGAAGCATTACCAGGGCCTCTCTCCCCTCCTCAGTCTCCATCGACGTCACAAGCACAGCGTCAACCTCTTTCCGACAAGAGTCTAAACTCTACCGGAAATCTACCTAAACACCAGAGCAACAAGGCCAACCACGAGAGTACCGTCCCCTCGCCGCATCGACTGCCGTCACCACCACAACAGCAAACAGTCCCACCGGCCTTCAAGCATGAGCAGTGGGCGAGGACTCTGGCCAGGAGCCACTTGCTCACTATGAAGGAGAGTGCCCTGACGAAGTTACTTCCAACCTCTTTCTTCAATACCCGATTGACCAGCGACCACACGACGCTCAGCTTCGAATCAAAACGAATTCGCTTACCTTGTCTGACGCTTGCTGCCAACACCTCAACTACACCAGGCTGTATAGCCTACCTGGACGCATCTGGCCTCCGTGCCGCTCGGAGCCGCTTCCTCAAGCAATCATGTGGACACTGGAATCGAATCACCCGATCCCTCTACATTGCTCGTCTTGCCGCCTTGACGCCTGCCCCGGGGGCCCACGATCCATACATTGCTGCCATCATCATTGCCGCTGCCCAGCACCACCGACAGCGCTCGGCCTCGCAAGGCATGGCGAGCATCCAGGTGAGCATATTTTCGTTTCCCGGTGCCTCTCAGCATTCACCATGCTAACAAACGACCCAGGTTCATGTTATCCTCAGCGATGACCACGACACGTCGCAGCTGCTTCTATATACGGCCAACGTCTCGCCATCATTCCTCGACAAGTTCACACACACCCGACGTCGTCCGTTGCCGTCCGCAACGTGTCAAGTCTACACCCGCGCGATAGCCTACCAACCATTCGAATCCTTCCAACAGCGCTTCCATGAAGCCCTCCTCCCTCCTCCACAAGGCAGTGGTGCCGACCGAGACAGCGCAGACATGGAAACAGATGGTCGTACTATACGGAAGCGTGGGCGCATGGACCAGAATGAAGACAAGGTGGATGAAGAAGAGGGCAGCGCGCCACGAAAGAGAGCACGCGTGAGGCGGGAATGATGGGAGCTCGGGAGTCGGCTAGTGTGAAAGACGGTGGTTATGTTGTATGGGAACAATGGCATCAGCCTTTGGCTGACTGCCTTCCCATGCGGCACTTTGGGATTGGGAGATGGACATGTGGCGCGAAATGATACCCTGTAGCCAGTATCTGGCTGCTCTGATTTGTTTGTTTTCAGCTGTTCTTACCGATGAAGCTTTCTTCTTTCACAACCCTTTCAGTGCTCCTCGCACATGTCGATCGGTTCTCAAGTGCAACTGTGCCATGTCGCCATCATCCAAACTTGCTTGCGCCTTCCAGCGACCAGAAGCGGATTGTTTTGAGAATGCCCCGCTGATGACAGTCAGTCTCGAAGTCTCAAGACTTACGAGCTTGCTCTGTGAGCGAGTAGTCACTTGATACTCTGCGGGCCAAGAATTCACCCAGAGAGAGGCGGGTTCTCGACGCGTCGCAATGCCGCAGACCTCTCTGCCGCGAATCTCTCGGCCACCTCAGTCGATTATTCGGTAACACATTGACGAAGCTTCTATCATGGCTCTCTCATCGAGACCAGAGTAACAATAAACGAAGCCGTGGTTTGTCTTGCGATACTATATCCCAATAATACGGGGTCGCCATCTTTGCCAATTACTTGTTCAGGATCGCGTGCCCATCGGTACGGAGAGTCCCTCTATCTAGGCCGGCCGCCGCCGACGCAAACTATTGTGGATACTCGTAATCACAATGGTTGACTGTGCTGTGTTCCATCTTCGCCTGCTGCAGCCTGTGAAAGGCGCATTGGGAAGTCGGCAGCTTTTGGAGTTGGCTAGATTCGACCGTGCCCCCGGCAGCTTTCGGAGCCACCAGCTGGCGCCGAGTGTCAAGCTGGCTGACCACATGTAGCTGGCTCGTGCGCCTATGTGGCGTTCGCAAGCCACATCAGGAAGCGCAGCCAGCTCGGCCGCGCTGCGGAATTCTCGCCGGTGTAGAGGCTAGTAGATCAATACAGATACGTCAATTGCACACGATCATTTCCTGTTGCTTCCAGTTCCTCATTTCCACAAGTCTTCGCTCTCAAAAGTATATTCCTTGTCTTCATCCTAGGTCTTAGCGTTCTCCTCACCGTGACACGTGCGCAGCTGGTGTCTGATCTCCGTCTTTGCGACCCTGTTGGTGTCCATATCACTGGGCAATTGGCAAGAACCATTTGATATGTGGTGTGACGAAGGGTCAATGGACTAGATATGAAGAGTCTGTGTTAATGGAAGAAGAGAGGTTCTTCCCAAAATGCAGGTTTTCTGGGTGGTCGGGAGTTAATAAAGCTACTGTTGGTGGCCCTGCGGCTGCCCTGACTTGGGCATCCAATTCGACACTTGCATTGATGACACAACATGTAGGGTAGGAAGACAGTGGCGTGACCAAGTAGAGATTGTGCTCCGTCCCCAAAATCGTGGCTGGGGTGCTGACGAGAGAAAGTTGGTACTATGTGGTCGCACTGGTAGGTAGGCTGGTAAAGATGAAGGTGGGAATGCAAGAGAAGAGCGTACAGGCGAAGCAACGGAAATCTCGCGGCATGAGCTCTTGGACTGTGATGTCAGAGAGTTCTTCAAAGCACTGAAAACGAGGGTCGAATGGGGCTTGAGACTGCAGTGCTCCATCATCAAGACAAGGGGCCACCTGACAGGGCTGAACAGAGGAGAAGCCCAGGATGTCATAGAGAGAAAAGTTGCTCAAGTCCAGGTCCGTCGCAGCATTTGAAAGGGGTAGCTGGTGCGCTATAGGATGGCGAGGCATCCATGCAGGAGAAAGTCAGAATTGCAACGAAAGAGTTGGTCTGGAGAATGTCGTTTGGTGGAGGAGATGGGTATGAAGATGGAGGGAATGGCGTGGATGAAGACAAGGGCGACGACTGAGAGGAAGTTTTCCTTGTGAGTTTACGAGGTTTGAATTTGAGTTAATATCAACCCGTGTTCTAAGTTTTGATTAGCATATCCCTCTGGTCATCGGTCTTTCATCCTGGTCAGACACAATCTGCGAGATTCTGCAGCTCTGGGTGTGGTTGACCACCTCAGGTACTCTGGAGTGTCCCAAGATGCAAGGCGACCGCCGGACCGTAAAGAAGAGTGCGGCTATTTTGACTGTGTGCCTCTGCCAGCTGCGGACACGGATGCTTACCTAAACCACCGCGCTCAACACCACAATACGCCCAATTGCGCCTGGTCAACTGCGGCCGTTGGAAACCGTCAATTGCAGTGTTGGGGAGGCGGAAAGCAACGATTGCGACGGGTCAGGATTACATAATCGGTGTTACCTACGGCAGACTGCAAGAGGCACTCCGCCAAAACACCTTTTTCATATGTCAAAGCAGAAATCGTATTTTATAATCACCCCACTACCCAGGATAGGGTCTAGACTAGTATAATAACCTATAAATAGTAGTTATAGAGATTTATAGCTTAAGAAATATTTTAATTTCGTAATATATTATACTATATAGTAATATATAAAATCGTATAATATCGTACCTTAATATAAAAACTTTTCTTCCCCTTATAACTTTATTATAAAAATAACTACTACTTTTTACCCTCTTATAAGTAAAAATTACTCTTTATTTAAGTTATTAAACTAATAGCTCGCTTATAGATATTATAATATAAATTTATAATAACTTTTAGTCTCTATATAAAACGTTACTAAACTAATTGATCTTACGATACCTCCTTATAAAACTATTCTAAAACGACTAATCGATAATAATACTTATATAAGCTCTACCCTTTTTATATAATAAGAACGTATAAACGTATAAGCCTTAATATTAATAAAATCTCTTTTTATAAGCTTAAAGGAGCGGGAACGAAGTATTTAGTAAATAAAAAAAGAGCTAAAGTAATTACTAATAATTAATATCTTTATTATATTATATAACATATCCTTTTTTAAGAACGAACTTAACGGTTTTTAAATAATAACTTATATTAATATTTAAGTTATTAAAAAGTTTATTAAAAAAGTTTAGTTTAATTACTTCTTAACGTTTACTTTATATTAAAATATAATACGATTTATTATTTTATATTTTATAATAAACTAGTAAATTCTTTTAATAAAGTAGATAGTATTTCTAATTAATATAAAAAATCTTTATAATATTTTAGAGTACTATAAAATAGCGTACGAAGCTATAAGTTTAGAGAGATTCCTTTTTAAAGCTACGATCTTATATAAAAAAAATAATTACTAACTTTCTATTATTTCTTAAATTAGAATTAAGTCGCTAGTTATTAAACTATAGCTAGTAAAAAAGGGAAAAGGTCGTATAAAACCAATTATAACTAAAACTTTAAACAAAATAACGTATAAAAATGTTCTAAAAACACGGCTTTTGATAGGTATTAGTATTAAACTAACGATAAAAATCAAAGAGGAATTATTAGTTAAGCAAAAAAAAAAGATTATTAAAAAAGAAATAAAAGCTAAGAAAAAGGTTAAAAAAATAAAAACAATAAAAAAAATAAGATTATAATAGTTCGACAAGAAAATAAAGTTTATAATAATAAATAACCTAGTACACTACAAGGATAAAAACGAGCATTCTTATTAGTAAATAGTTTAAAATAAACTATAATTATATTTATAATTCCTTTTTATCCTTAGTATTACTCGTAATTATAAAGCTATCTAATACTCTAAGATTAATTCTAGAGTCTTCTAATCTCTACTTAACCTATATAATACTACCCTATAGTTTACTAAGTAAAGTAACTTCTAGTTAGAGCTTATCGTATATATACTACTTTAAACAAACACGAAGATATTAATACGCTTTAAAATAAGGATAATTAGCCTCGCTAAACTTCGTACTTTTAGTTAATATAATTAAGGAGCCCTTAATAATTAAAGTATAAATCTATAAAATAGCCTAAGGAAAATATATATTTAGATTATTACTATTCTAAATAGCGTTTAATAGTTATTAAACTTAGTCTTAGTTAATTAGCTATATAAAGTCTTATATAGTTTATAACGTAGGTTAATAATATAGTTACTATAGCTAACTAGAAATAACATAAGGGTAACCTTTTTAATAACGAATTCGATAAGAGTTCTAAATTTATATAAAGTTAATAAAATTAGAACGAATTAATAATATATACGTAAATAGAAGTATAATCTAGTTAGAGAGTATATTTATATAAAACAGCCCTTAGAACTTAAGTAGTTAGAAGTATTTTTATAAACATAAGTATACTTATTTATTTATATATTCTGCCTTTACTAGCTGCTCGGGCGGTTCTTAGTATTATTTATATAGTATTAATATACGGTATTAGTAGATATTTATACTATCTCGCTAGACTATTTTTTTAAATTTTCTAACTTTTTAACTTTTCCTCTTATAAAGTTTATAACTACGGATTATTAATAACGATATTAGGCGCCCGACGCTACTACCTTATGAGCCTACGTACTTAGCTAAGTTAGCTACCCTTCTAAGTAATAATAGTTTATAATAGTATAGTATTAGAGATACCCTCGTTACTATTGTTAAGAATAATACCGACCTTACTAATATTTTTAATTTTAACTCGTATATATATATATTCGTTACTTCGTTACTTTTATTAAAATCGAAAACGCTTCCCTTACTATCTATTATTATTATACTATTACTATCGCTATTACTATCTAACCGTCTACCTTAAGTATACTTTATTAAAATACTAAGATATTACTAATAGCTCGTCGACCTTTAGAACTTCTTTAATAACTAGAAGTTCAATTTTATAAGTATTATACTAAAGGACCCCGAGCTATAAAAAGACCGCTTTAATAAATATTATATTTATAATATTAATTTATAAAAAATAAATAAATATATTATAATAAGTATCGCCCTTATCGGCGCTTTTTTAATATAATAAAGTAGTATAAATAAGCCTAGACTTAGTAATATAATTAAGAGCTTAGAAAGAGCATAAGTAAGCGTATTAAATAGGAATATTAATAAGGAGAGGTTATTATTAAATAAGATAAGGGGAGAAAATAAGGGGTAGTATTTAGCTATTAAGAAGGTAATTAATATACTACGGCGGCGGGGTTATTAATATCTTAAGTTTAGTTAGTATTAATAACTACTTAGTAACGGCTGCGGCTAGCTATAGTTAGTTATAAAGTTTTATTAAAGTACGTAATAAAGACACTCGATATTAACCTTAATAAACTAACTTATCTATAAAGGCGAAAATAGCCCCTAATGAGGCGGACCGGACCCTAAAGGGATAAGTATACTTATATATACTAAAATATATATTACTTACCCGCTAATATACTAATCTATTTTAATAAAGACGATTTTACTAACTCTTAATCTTAATATTATAAATACTTTTACTAAAAATCTAGTAATTACGGAATATAATTAAACTTTTTATTATTAAATAGTATTATAAAAAGTAATAATAAACACTAGATATAAGAACGGTTTCTTTCCCTCGGTCTAAACGAACTCGTAATAGCATAAATCCCCGTTATTAAATAATAATAAGATATTATATAAGTACATTCCGGGACGTATAAATAAAAACCCCTATATAGAACTATATAATAAACTACGAATAAGTATTAATACTAGTATAGGTTTCCCTCTTATAAGGGAATTAGTTCGAACCGTAAGTTAATAAAAAGATTAATTTAACTATATAAATTTCTGTATAGGTATAAAAGGGAGGTTCTAACCGTAGGTTAGGCTAGCTACGATAATCCTAAATAGGGCCCCTAATTAGCCCCTGCGCGATCGACTATATACCGCGGTTAAATTAAACTTCCGATCCGATACTAACTTTCTTTTTTTTTTATTAATTTAATTACTGTGGTTAGAGGTGTAATTCGACCTCGGGCCCGTCTACTAAGTCGTCTTTTTTTTTTCCTTTTTTTTATTCTTTTTATATAACCTATTTTTCTATTTGTACGTTAACTTTTTTATTATTTACGAATTATTTTAACCCCTTATTAAGTATTATTTTTATAAAAATATTAGCGAGGTTATTATTGCTATTAATTTAACGGATCTTAAGGATTTTGCGCCTTTTATACGATTACCTAAGGGCTATAATATTAATTATAAACCTCTTTTTTTTTATAGTTCCTAATTTAATAAGATATTTATATAGTAAGTAAGAATCTGTATAAATAACTATTAAAATTAATAAAAGGCTAAGCCGATTAGTAATTCTCCTTAGCGTTATTAAAATTATATAAGCGAGGTTAACGTTATTAACTATATTATAAACTTCTAACACTAGTATACTTCTTATTACTTATTTATTTTTAGTTAATAAGTAATAGATTATATTATTATATATTATAAATTCGCTCTTACTTATACTCTCGTTAATAAAAATAATAATATACCTTGATTATAAAATAAGGTCCTTATTATTTATAAATAAGCTATTTATAAATATATAAAACTTACTAGTTATAAAGTCGATTAAATAATAAATAAGACCTCGATCGAGATTCGAGTACTACTACTTAAGCTACTTATTAAGTACCTCGATGTTTTATTTATTTAGTTCTATAGCCTATGTTACTCTAGCATAGTTAAAAGTCGCCTCGGGCTAGTATATACTCGTAATATATACCCCTTATACAAGCTTAGCCTTATATTACTTTTTAATATTAATTATATTTAGATTAATAAGGCTAATTTTCTTACTTTACCTCTTTTATTAAAAAATAACAGTTTCCCCCTCGATTATAAAAATCTCGCTATTAAATACTAAAGAAGTATTTATTATAAAGACCTCTTTTAGTTTCGTTATAAAGCCCGTTTTTTAGAACTCTTTATCCTCCTTCTTTATAAAGTTAATATTAAATAAGCTTAATATATTATTAATCTATATTTTAATAATTTTAAATTAGTTACTTATATACTTAGAAACTAATAAGTACGGGTCGTACGTAGATATAACTATTAATAATTAATTAATATAAAAATCGTAATAAGTAGCTTATTAATAAGTACCTAATTTTACGAGCCTATATAGTAATTTAAGTACTTCGATAATTATACTTTTTAGGTACTTACTAGCTATTTCTTTTAGTAAATAGGCTAGGATTCTTTTTATAAACCCTATGGCCGATTAAGTATAGGCCTAAGTAATATTATAACTCTAAATCTTATATCCCTTCTTTTATAGCGATGTTATTAGTACTATTATTAATTATTAACTATAGTACTATATTATAAGCGATTATATAAGCAGCGTCGCCTTCTTAACGTTACCGTACTTTTAAATTACGTATCTAAACTTCTTATATAGCTAGGGTGTTCCTTTCCCTTTAATCTTACGAACTATTCGTAATTTAAATATATAGAGGTTTATATACTTTTCTAAGTTATAAAAAATAAATCGATAGACCCCTCGATCGTAAAGAGTATTTATTTTAATTAGATCTAATTCCTTATACGGCTTTTTAATAGTTATAATTACGCCTTTTTTACGTAGTTTAACTATTAGCTCGAAATTAGCTTTCTTTTTTATTATATAAAAGGTATTAACCCTTTGGGGTCCGGTCCGCCTCATTAGGGGCCATCTTCGCCTTTACGGGCAAGCTAGTTTATTAGGGTTAATATCGAGTATCTTTATTACGTACTTTAATAAAACTTTATAACTAACTATAGCCGGCCGTAGCTATTATTAATTATTAATATAGCTCATCCTATTACTAACGATATAATATATTAATAGCTTTTTAAATAGCTAAAACCTACTTCTTATTTTCTAACTTATTTAATAACTCTAAAATATCCTTTTTAATCTCTCTAAACCTCTTATTCTATTACTATAATACTAGGGTATTAATTATACTCTATAATTAATTAAGTATTTCGTTAAGGCTATATTATATAAATTAGGCACTAATAATAGTAATACCTATATTAATATACGTATTTCGGATCTTTAAGTTAACGATATTTAATTTATATTCCTTAAAACGACCTTACTATAGTTCGGGGTCCTCTAGTATAATACTTATAAAATCGAACTTCTAGCCCTTAAGGCATCCCTAGGGGTTAATAATAACTAGGCGTCTTAGTATTTTAATAATATATATTTAAGAGTAGGTAGACGATTCGATAGCGATAGTAATAGAGTAATAGCGATAGACAGCGAGGGAAGCGTTTTTTAACTTTAATAAAAGAAACGAGGTAACGAATATGTATACGTATGCGAGTTAAAGTTAAAATAGGGTAAATATCGTGCTTATAAAGGTCGATATTATTCTTAATAATAGCGACGAGGGCATCTCTAATACTACTATTATAAGCTATAGTTACTTAGAGGGCGGTAAACTTAGCTAAGTAGGCGGCTTATAAAGTAATAGTATCGGGCGCCTAATATTGCTATTAATAATCTATAGTTATAAACTTTATAAAAAAAAAAGTTAAAAAAATAGAAAATCTAAAAAAAATAGTCTATTAAAATAGTAGGAGTATTTATTAATACTATATATTAATACTATATAAATAATACTAAGAACCGCCCGAGCAGCTAGTAAAGGTAGAATAAAAAAAAATAAATAAAAAGTATTAATTACCTCGTTACTAGTAATAAATTACCGCGTTAGTACTTACTATCGTAGTCTTTTATAACGTCTCGCTAGTAGTATTAATACCCTTTTAGTAATTTCCTTTTTTTTATTATTTATTTATACTACTATAATAATTTCGTTAAGGATAATTTCTTATACCTCTACCGCGGGTTATATAGTTTCCCCTAGCTCTTCTTCTTTTTATAAGTTAGAAATTACCTCGCTAAGATCTATATAATATAGTTTTATTACTATAATTAATACCTCGAGGAGTTAGTTACGATCCTTTATAATTATATAAGATTACTTATTAATAAAGATTAATTTATATAGCTTAGCTTATTATTAAGTACTTTCGTACTATACTTATATATCCGAATTTAATAATATATCTAAATTACCTTTTATATCGGGCTTATTATATATAGTAATTACCTCGTTAACTTACCTTCTTATACTTACTTCGCGTAGTACTTATATTACTTTTTTAACTACTCAGGCTCGTTAGCTTACGTTTAGTAATAGTAATAAGGCTAAGGTCGTTCTTAAATATACTCTAAATATAAGAAGCGTTAGTATAAGCCCGTTAGGCCCTATAGTATTATTATAATATTTAAGTACTATCTAGAGGTATTCGTTATTAATAAAATCTAAATTTTTTTTTTAATAATTCTAAATACCCTTTTTAGTTACTAATATACCCTTTCTACCTTTTTAATACTATAGTACGCCTTAACGAGTACGACTTTTAGCTATATACTATAAGCCGTCGTATTCTTCTTAAATTCTACTAACTTAAAACTAATACTAGCATTAGTTTTAATACTATCTAACGGACCTTAGTATATATCGATCTAGCTTTTTCGCAGAGCTACTTATACCGTTTTTATTTATATATCTTAAAAAAATTACCCTATTTAAAAAGATATAGCTTTATTAATTACGTATAGGACTAGCTAATTATTTAAATAGAAAATATTAATAATAATTTCCTAATTAAAGTTAAGCTTATTACGTAACTTAAATTTAAACTTATATAGGCTTTATACATTTATTTAGTATTAGTAGTACACTTTTATTAACTACTCTAGCGCCCCTATTTTAATATTATTATTACTTAATTACTTTAAAAAGTTATATAGCCTCGTAAGTAATAAGTAGCTAAATCTTTAGTATAATCGTCTAAGTTCATTTTTTATTAAATAATAAATTAACTTCGAGTCGTTATTAAGCTTTATAAATATATACCCCTACCGTCGTTCGACTATTTTAAAGTACTTATTATTAAAGATTCTGTTCCTCGTATTATTAAATGTAATACCTAGTTAATCTATATCTTTTAAATATAGTAAAAATAGGGTATTAATAAGCAAAATATAAAAAGTTATCGTTCTGAAGTACGTCTCTACTTCTACCGTACTTAGTATAATAATTTCTTTACCTAAGCTAAAGCTAATCTTTATAATACCCGCTGTTAACGTATTAAGTATTACTAGTACGATCCTCTATAACGCCTAGAATTACCCTTTTCCTCTTATTAACTATTATAATACCTTAATATCTAAGATAATTCCTTAAAAAGTTTCTAAGCTATACCTTTTGTTTATATAAAATACTTAAATAAGCTTAGTATTTAAATAGTTTAAATAGTATAAAAAGGACCCCCTTAGCTACTATTATAATTACTTAGTACCTAATTTCTCTTTAAATATTAAAAGAGGTAAATCCGATATTATTAAATTCGATAGGCTAAATTATAATTTACCCTCTTTACCCCTCTCTATACCCGTTATCTAAAGGACTTTCCCTTACTATTTATAAATAAAAGCCTACTTATTAAGAGCTTTTACTACTTTTTACTTATTTATTTTCGTATATCCTCCGGAGGCTAATAGGGTAAAAAAACAATAGTTAATATTATTAACTTCGTTATAATTTAATTCGTTAGTATAAAGTATAAAGTCTTCTTTATTTTCTAAGTTTCTTAGCGAATACTTTAGGCCATTAATTTAGTTACTTATACTAAGTTCTATACCCCCGGATATACTCTTATATATTACGAGGAATTAGTTAAATTAATTAGAGCTAGTTTTACTTTTTATTACCTTTAACTTTTTATACTTTTCGTACGATTTAATACGTTCTTCTTTAGAGTAGTTACTTAACTAATATTTATCTTTTTTATAAATAAAGTACTACTTCTTATATTACCTTATTTATAAGTTAAATCTCTACTTATTTAATAAATCTAAGCCTCCTTATTAGTAATTACTATACTTAGCTTCTTTTCTTTTTTTATTATACGTTTGATCGACTTAGTATTATTAATAAGGGCTATTATACACCTAGAGATAAGTTTATTATAATATTCTCGCTTTAATATTAAAACTAGATCTTAGCCTCAAATAGAGCGTCTCATAGTCTTTAGGTACTTAGTATAAGGTTATTTTTATTTCTAGTACGTATTAAACTATAATATAAAAATAGCTAATTTTCTGCTCGTTAGTTCCCTTATTTAGCTAGGTTTTTACTAGCTTATTAATTCGATTAATAAACTCTTCGAGGATTTCTACTCGCGATTTACCCTCTATTATTTTAGCTATAAATATAAAAAAAAATTATTTATAGCTCGGATAAGAGCTCTAAATTCTTATTATAAGTCTTAAAATAGCTTCGGATTACGTTAATAATACTAAAAAAGTCGTTTTAATCGAGATTATATACTGCCTCGTAATAATAATTAGAGGCTTTACTTATAAATATAATATTAATTACTAAATAATACTAATATTCCCTAATCCTAACCTTTTTATAATAATTATAAAATATCGTTAGGGTTTCTTATAAAACCTTATACTTCTCCCTAGAGTATAATTTCTTTTTTAAAAAGATCTTTTTAAAGTTTATAAATTACTTCGTATTTACTACTAGATTTTCGGTATTTATATATAATCCTTACGTCGCTATGTATTATTAGTGACTCCGGGTCGTCTACCTCCTTTCTTATTAGCTAATTAGTACCGAATTTCGTATTAATAATAGCGACGAGCTATAGATTAAAATAAGTAGAATTATCGATTATCGGACTTTTAATATAATATTTTACCTCTATATATCTTTTTATAATAACAGATTACTATTAGTAATTATAAAAAAGAAATCTATATCGTTTACTCTTTTTTTAAATTCGTTAAAGCGATTATATACCCTATTAACTTATACCTAGTTTTATAATATAAATTCCTCTTTTATAATCGTTACTACTAGGATTTTGTATAGTTCTTACGATTATAATTACGTTAATAATACCCCTCGCCTATAGAGGAATTTATTAACTACTTTTATAATTCCTAGGCTTACTCTCGTAAACTATTTATCTAGTTAATAACTAAGGTTATTTACGATTTTATAAAATAGGGGTTATTTCTATAGTCTCTTTTTTTTATAAACCTTAGTTAAATAGATTAATACTATATTAATTTACTTATTATTAAACTAATCCGTAATTTAGTATATTTACGTTCTTTAATAGTCCGGGTTAATATTTACCTACTTATAAAAGATCGGGATTCTATTTAGGATCGGGTTTTTTCTTCTTCTTCTTTATACTAACTCGCTAAGGGTCGTACTCTAGTTTATACTTATATTAGTAGTCACTAGCGTATTTAATCTTAATAAGGATATATTTAATTTGCACATTAATTATAATAAGCCCGTACTTTTATTACCTAACGAATTTATTAAGGTCTAAGAAATTCCTACTTCCTCTTACCGTTTTATTACTACTCTCGTTTTTACTATTTTTAGTAACTACTATTACTTTTTTAAATCGTTAACTATTGTACTTACTAAGACCTCCTTTTTATTTAAAATAAAAAAGTAGGTTTTAATAGCCCCCTTTTTTTAATAATAGTAGTAAACGTTTATATTATTATAAAAAGATATAATAATTAGTTTTATAATCTTTATTAGTTATTAATTTTTACTATTCTATATACTTCTAGCCTCTTAAGCCTCGTACTCTCTATAACTTCTAAATAGCTTCTTTTTTTAACTTACCTCTTCTAAAGTAGTATTCTATAAGAATAGTTAAATATAAATACTAAGTAGCTCGTAAAGGACCTATATAAGCTATTAAATATAGTTAGTAAAGTTAAGCTCCCCCCTTTTTTTTTATAAAATTGCGGGCCTTAAGGACTTATTAAAAATACTACTTATTGCTCGTACTTAATAAGGTTAGATACCTTAGAG
Organism: Colletotrichum cuscutae; assembly: GCA_030869315.1. Lineage (NCBI taxonomy): Eukaryota > Fungi > Ascomycota > Sordariomycetes > Glomerellales > Glomerellaceae > Colletotrichum > Colletotrichum cuscutae. Next base: position 83,698 of record MPDP01000032.1, on the reverse strand, counting down.
ATTTTTCTTTTATAGCTCCTCGGTACTCTATTTTATATCTTTTTTAGTAGTCTTTTTCGTAGCCTAATTATAGTTAAGTAATTATTACTTTTCTAATAATTCTTTTTACTAATTTAGCTAGTTAATTTCTAATTACGGGCCGGCCGCGGTAAAGTTATTTAATAAAAAAGCTACTTAAGGTAACGGTAAAATACTAGTCGCTTAAGTAGTTCTATTAATTAATATAGTTTAATATAATAAACGTCGACCTCTTATAAGTAATAAAGGACTACGATTACTTAATTCCGTACGGTATTCGAGAATCGCCTCCTTTTTCATTACTTTTATAAGGTTAATTAGTACGAATCTCCTATTTTATATAGTATTAAAAAGTCGTTTTTTTTATATAGCGAGATACCTTATTAATCTATAATAATAAAATTTAATTACTAATTAGTATAGGTTTCCCTCTTATAAGGGAATTAGTTCGAACTATAAGTTAATAAAGAGATTAATTTAACTATATAAATTTCTACGTAAGTATAAAAGAGAGGTTCTAACCGCAGGTTAGGCTAGCTACGATAATCCTAAATAGGGCCCCTAATTAGCCCCTGCGCGATTGACTATATACCGTAGTTAAATTAGACTTCCGATCTGACAACTAGTATAGATCTTAAACCCAAATAATAAAAGCTTATTATACGTATCTAAAAACTAAATATAATTTAGTTTAGGAGTCGTAAACCCTTTATAACAATACCTTATCTTACTTAACTAATCCTAGACTTATTATAAAAAGGTTTTATAATATATAAAATAAAGTTTATCTTAGCTAATAATATAAGCTTATTAATAAACCTATATATAAAAATACTCTCTACTATACCCTTTAGTACGGTAAGTAACCTCTAGTATATTAGAAAAGAACTTTTTTAATTATTATTATATAATTACGAGCTATTTTAATATTTATCGTTACTAAAGCTAATTCTATTAATAAAGTATTAATAATCCTATAGCCGTAATTATAAATCCTTTAAACTAGAGTTAAAAAAGGATATCTTTATTATTTAAGTATTATTAAAAAAATAATTCTTAAATACGAATTAATAAATCCTCAAAAAAGACCGTACGCTCTTTTTATTATAAGTCCTATTTTATAAGTTAACGTTTAAAAGTTCCCTTTATAATTCTAATACTAAAAACTATAAAAATATATATAATAATTATATTATAGGTCTAATTACTCTTTAACTTTATAATAATTATCGTTCGATATAATAAAAGATTAATACGCAGTCGTACTATTCTAAAAAAGTAATAATATATAAAATAAAAAACTAAAAAAGAAATCCTAAGTGAGGGGTAAATATTTATATATAATTATAGAGATATATAGGGGTATCCTTTTACTTATAAAGTCTTATAAGCATATACGCAAAAATATAGACGCTTATAATAGTTCTATAACGCTAAAAAAAAATAAAAAAGCACATAATAATAATATATAATAAATAAAAGTTCTATAATTTTATTAAAAACGTTAAACTTTAGGGGGAGCCTTTATACGGTTAGTTATAGCCTCTTACGGGCTAAACTAAGCGCGTATACTTTAGTTTATAGTTAATAAGTACCTTACGACTCCGTAGGGGCCTTATTACCTGGGTATTAAGCTTAACTATACTATATCCTAATATATACTTATATAAACTCCTATACTATACTATATAAGAATATCGAATTAATTACTCTTTATTTAAAGTTTATATAAGTTAGTAACTCTCTTTATAATCCTATATACTATTATATATACTCTTTTTATTATTTTTAGCCTACTTAGCTACTTATTTAAGGGCGTCTATTATTATATAGAGGTATATAGTAGGGATAGTACCTAAAGACTTAAATAGAGCACTAATATAGACTTTACTACGACCTTTATAATTACGACTATGCTTAATAACCTTAATAAGTATATTATAAGCTAGTACGAACTATTAGTAAACTATAAATTAAATATAAAGTAATATAAAATAATATATAAATAATAACGAGAGGCGTAACGAGCGTATACTTATATATATTAGATATATAATTATAACTAGAGTAGCTCTTACTTATAAAAGTAACGTAGTTAGTAAATATACTTTTACTAGCCTTATAACGGGCGCATAACTTAGTACTAATCTTAGTATTACTATATATAGTTATCTAAATAGTATCGGTAACCTAAGTACGAGTTATAGTAATATCCGGGGGTATAACACGGCTATTCTTAGTAATCTTAGGGTTAAGCTTAATCTAACGCTAAAACTAGATTATATAGGTTAGTATAGTAATATTAAATAGTATAGGGTAGTATATACTAACTTATATAATATTAAGGTTATAGATTTAATAAAAAGTCTTTAAAAAAAAAATAAAAAGTTTATAAATAATATAAGAATCCGTATAATAAAAAAGCTATTATATAGAGGTATATATATTAATAAGGAGGTAAGAAGTTATTTTATAAGACGTAAAGTCGTTAGGGTATAATATAGGCTAGTATATAGGGGCCGTTAAGAGCTATATACCCTTAATACGGGCTAGAACGCTATATTAAGCGCTTATTATAAGTATTATATAGCGTACGCGATTATTAAAAAAGGAAGTATCCTATACGAAATTATTAGCATATATACATAAATAGTTAATACTAAAAAAAAAAAAAATAAAAAAAATTAAATTATAAATAAGTATATACGCGTAATTATACTTATAATTACGCATATATTAGCCTAAGAAAAAGCACAATTACTAATTAGTAAAAATTACACTAGCAATTATATAAAAAATTACCCAATTATACCTAATTAATATTTCTAATTAGTAAATCGCGAATATTATACTTATAATTACGTATATAATTAGGTAATAATAATAAAAATAAAATAAAAAAGGGTATAAAGTATAATAAAGTAAAATATAGTTACTAATAAGTAACTATAGGGGTATAAGTAGATTACTTACCTTATTTAAAGAATATTAAGTTAGTTAAGAGGAAAGGGAAATTAATTAGTAATAGAAATTAGTAAAGAGGATATACCCCTTAGCTACCCTACTTTTACTAAGCGGCATAACCGCCCTCACGTAACTACTACTACTTACGGTTATAAGCAATTCCTTATAATAATATACGGGATTTATTATAATATTTATTTATACGTACGAGAAAGTCGCGCTATTAATACCTAAAATTTACGGTAGCCGTAGGTCTATTAGAAAGAACGGTTTTGGCGGAGTGCCTCTTGCAGTCTGCCGTATTACCGGCCGTTGTCAGTGGCACACAGTCAATCTAACCCCACTCAACACAATTACCTCAATGCAGCTCAGGACAGCCGATGATTTCTCACGGTTCATTGCAGTCTTCTCAAACCCCGAAATACCAAGTGAGCCAGGTCTTGCACTAAACCATGACCATATTTACGCTTCTGTCCTTCCCCATCTTCGAGCAATACGGTGACATCTATGTCGCTGGCGAGCCTGACACCCGGCACCAGCTGATGACTCCAGAAGCTGCCGGGCGTACGGTTGAATTTGGCCTACTCCAAAAGCTGCCGACCCCCCAATGCGCATTTTACAGGCTGACAGGACTTGGGCTCGCTTACCTTCAGCACGGCCCATCTTCAACCCCGAGTGTCTTGTGCATGTTACTGGCAACCTTGACGTCCGCCGAACCATTCCTTCTCTCCTTCTCAAAGCACCACAAGATCAGCGCCGCGGAAGCCGAGCTTCAATTGCCGTCACCCCCATCCAATTCCTTGATATCCCGACCCGGGAAAGGCAATGCAATTTCTGCGTATATACACACTTTGACATCGCACCATGTCGGTCCAAGGCCCCCACCGCTTTCATCAAAGCCGTATCAGACGACACGGGGCAAAGTTGTTCGAACGAGCCATAGGTACCTCTGTGTCTGCCGCAGCCCAAAACATGATGATGCCTGGATCTTTGTTGGTATACACGTCAGCAGGGCAAAGTATTTTGGCCGGTACGAAGCTCAATAATCTGGTATTGAACTGCGTATGTGTATAGAAGGAGGAAGTTGATGGGCAGAGGATGGGTAGAGCCCACGATTCCTCTGTCGGGTGTAGGTGGGTGCAAGGGCCGTTAACAACGGCCCGACCAACCTTGGAATCCCCTCTTCTGCCGTCAATATCCCAACACTTCTCCAACAGGCCTTTGATCTCTTTTATGCTGTTTCTCGTTTCGATGGGGTTCTGACTTATAGGGATAACGTCAACCTTCTCCCCCCTGACCCAATCGACTGCCTGACGTGCTGAATTGGCTTCGCTTGCCCTGCCCATCGTTTCGCTGGCGGCCTCATTTCGACTTGACGTTTGCCCCTGAACGTCCGGGTTGCAGTGTGATATGTAGTATGGGGTATCTGAGCAAAGGAATTCACCTACTTCGGCAGAAATCTTGGCAGTGAGGTGCTCCCCCAAGGCTGCTTTGCGATTCATCCCATCCCTAGACCATTGCCCAATCTTAGCCACGTAGAACTCGACGTGCGGGCAAACCATTCCGATGAGTTTGACCATGGTAGTCACATAGCTAGTCATTGACGTAAACAGGCCCGTCATCCTATTTCGACTCAGCATCTCCTGTCTCTCCATGTATTCGTTACCAGACCGCGTCACATTCTGTTTCCATGGATGTTTGTACTTTCTGTTACACCGCGTTAGCATTCTCCCGGATAAAGGGCCAGGAAGGGAGGTTTTAGTACCTCTCCTCATTCGATGGATCGTTTGGATTTGCGTTGAGCTACAGTTCATCGGTGGCATGTTGTTTCGGGCATCCTTTCGCTCCTGGCGGATTCGCCATTAGCTAGCTGCGCCATCGCATTCATTCGTTCCGAAAGTTCTCCTGAGCCTTCATGGTTGTGATGCTCACGGGACTCCCAAGTGATTCGAACTTGTCTTGGTGCGAACATGTCAGTTTCCGTCGTGCCCTGCGCGAGTTTTCGGAATCTGCCTTGCTTGTCTTCAACGACACCGAATGCTGGTCGAAAGATCCGCCGTCCAGGCGTTCGCATACACCTCGGTCAGCGCGTAGAGACGTTGTAGTTGGAATTTATTGCCCTGCTTCTCGTTCTCCCATCCTTCGTTTGCTAATCATTGGCTTGGCTTCCTCCAGTAGACATGCATTCTTCGGGATGTTTTGAGCGTGTTCTCGTGAGCGAGCTTGACATTCTCCATCGCGTCTTTGATGAACTAGTGAACGTTTGCCAAGTATCTATCGTAAGCCCCGGGGTTCTGAATAACTCAAGATGTTGCATATCAGTAAAGAGATCGTCTTCAAATGTTTAGAGGGCAACATGTGCAAGATCCATCTGTGATTCCCGGCGCTTCAACATACCTTTCAAGTTCTGACATCGAGTAAGAGCGGTCTCAGCCAAAGGGACCCACTATCAGTCAAGTCTCATTGCAGTAGTTTTCGCTACAGAAGGTCCAAACGCGGGCGTACAAGGTATCTCTTCGTTGAGATGGAGGGACGCACCTTGTTCAACTTACATGGTGCCGTCTTGAAAACCCACTTGCGGGGCACTGCATTATTACCGCTCGGGTGTGAACTCAGCTCGACGACGTTAGATACTGCTGAGAGAGCGACTTTGGCGCATAGGTCGGGCTTTTGCCAGTCCAGGTACCCCGCATCGAAAGGAGCTATGCAATGCTAATGACCTCGTCGCGGCATGGAGCCTTATTATTATCCTCCACCTTTAGGTTTAACATTCTCTTTTCACCTTTCATACGCAAAACCCTTACATTGGTAATATCATTCTCCCGTCATCTGCAGTTATTTCTCCTTCTCTACTAGTGCGAAACCTTTGGCAGATAGCGAGTTAAAATTGGAATCCACCTCCGCCAACGTCTCAGCACATTCAGTAATGTCCTTGCAATAATCGAGGTCCCGAGGGCTGACCGAGTTCTTAATGAGCTGTATATTGGGTCCAATTCCCTCATCCGCTATGTACAATCGTTCAGTACTACTTCTTCAGACATAGCCAGGGTCGGGTCTGGCACAACACCCACCGGGTTCATTACCAAAGAAGCATGCGTAATCTTCTTAGAAGTCCTCGATCTCGAAGTAGCTCTCCATGAGGAAGTCTTCACCTTCTTTGACAAGGCGCATGGCCTGCTGATAGCATGTCCGAGACCCGTCACCGTTCACTGCTAAGATAGTATGAATTCCGGCTGCGTCATGACCTGGTGGCTTTCCATGCTATCGATCCGAGTAATGTATTAAAACAATGCGTTTGAGAACCGGCCATAGCGCATCTCTCCGGTCAGTTGAAGATTGATCATAGTTCCAGATGCCCCGAACGTGACTGCGATCGCGTCTAGTCTAAGTGTACTCTTGGCTTGCCGGTGTATGGTAATCCCTGGTATTTGGGGCCTGGGCTGGAATTTTGAATCTCTGAGTCTTACTTCGATCACAACGCTCGGGATCTACTCGGATGATAGGATTGTCGCCTAAGCCGCTGAGATTCGATTAGCTTCGTACTTCTTCATCGAGAGCGGCGAGTCTCCAAGCTCGACGAATCGGTTGGAGACTCTGCGCTTCCCTGCTCTCCGCATACTGGTATAGAGACGGTGTCAAATCAGCGGCGAGTTTTATCAGCAAAGGTTCCTTGTTGTTCTCAATTGACATGCTGATGTCGCGGAATACTCGATCCCGAAGGTCCCGGGACTGACCCGTTGCCACTCTGCTGGAGGAGATTATTCTTGCGGGCTTCGCACAGATAGCGATCAAAATCGAAAGTATCGTGCATCGCGGAGTAGCGTGCTCTCTCTATCCAGTAGCCAGAAGCTCGTTCTTGAGCCGTTTTATAACTGCCCGCAAGTTGTCGTTGTCGGCAAGGTAAATGAGTTCGTGGGCAAAATGTACACCATACCTATCGAAGGGAAATATGAAGGTAATCTCTCTCCTGGACTGAAAATTATTTATTGCCCTTTGCTGGTCATTCACCTCCTCTATACAGGAGTCCTAAAAGATTGAGCCAGGCCTACGGGACTCTTGCACTCAGAGTTCGTGGCAGTATGTACATGCTGTTGTTGAGTGGGTTGTAGATGAACTTCGGCCGGATGTCCCAGGCGATGGTTGCCACCTCAGTTCTGACAACGAAGGTTGCTGAATTGCGGCAACTGTTAAGCTTAGGTTGCTTCAAAATTTGATACAAAATGTTGTCAGGAGCGTTCACTAGGATCTTTTCAACCAAACTCTTGCTATTTGCACTGGCCTTGTTGTTGCAGGTTTTATTCATTGACAGCGGATTTGGAAGGTGGTCTGGACCACACAAACACTCCTTCCACTTACATACCTTTTCTGAGGAATCGTGGGTTCTGCCCACTTCCTCTTTCTTGTCACTTCCTCCTCCTTCCATCTCTCCTTCCACCTTCATACGCAGCAATCAACACCACTTTATTGGCCCTTCGTATCAAACGTGCGCTTGCACTGCTGACGTGACACCAAGATTGATTAGTGCTTGGAATGACCATGATTTTTACGACCTTGTAAGTATCTAGGGATCAGTGGTAGGGTTCATCACAGGTCAGCTAGGCCACGCAGTCAACAGAAGAGACAGTATCGAACAGACAGACAGACAGCTCTGTTGCCTATTAACTTAGATGACTGAGACTTACTGGCAGGATCACTGTCAACGCTGTGCTACCTACTTCCGACTGCGGAAGCTAGATTGAAGCCTTGAGAGCGCGTTCCATCTCGCAGACCTCCGCTAGAATTTCACTGCGGAAGGGTCATTTCCGTAAGCCCTCAACCCATCAGACCGGTGGTCGCTGAGAAGACGGAAGTTCAGTATGCCGTACGGCCTCCTTCCGCCGGAATCTACTGCGGAAGAGTTTCTCTAACAAGACCTCCTTCTGTTAGAGATCCACTGTGGCATTATCACCTCGACAAGCCTTTCAGCATTCCCTATAGGCTTTCTTCAGCCGGACGTCGACATCGCCACGGAAGGGTCACGTTACCAAGCCCTCGGCCTTTGGCCCGTCACTCCGCTGGCCGTCAAGAGACGGCCTTACAACACGCCAACTTCCACTCCCTTCCGCCAGAAGCTCGTCGTGGAAGGATCTCACCCTCCTACACCACCGCCGAGGTTGACTAGTCGCTGAGATCTTCAACTTCATCGGATCTCTTCTAGGGCAACTGTATGGGTTGTACGAAGGTCCTATACAATGCGGGCATCTTCCGTTTGATACGTACTTACGGTCAGCCTAGATCTCTGGCTATTCCTCCCCGCCTTCAGGGCTCTTCGATAAACGGAAAGTGCGGTAAGTGCCTCAATAAAGAGAGAAGTGCTAGAGTTCTCATCAGTACGGCAGACGGACACTTCCACTTGCCCGCTTTTCCCCGTCATGTCGACGCACTTCCACTTGCTCCAGCTACTGCGAGGGCATCTTCTGTGGCCACTTCGACGACAGGCCTCTCCTCCAGCCAGTACGACGGCAAGCTTCTCTTCTAGCCAGTTCGACGATAAGATTCAGCAGCCATCAGCACTTCCACCAAATCAATTCCATCTACCGCAGCCACCTCAACGACTTACCAGCACTTCCTCCAGTCAAATTTTCAGTCAGATCTCTAGTCAAACATACCTTCAGCCAGTTCAACAGCACCTCCTCTAGTCACTTCGATGGCAAGCTACCTCCTATAGCCAACTCAAAGGCAAGGGCCACGAGCCACTCACATGCGTGATTAAAATAGCAGCATACTACAGACATCAAGTCATCAGCGAACGTATACGCCTCTTGGGCTTCAGCTTGGATAATAACGCACGGGTTCTGGGCGCAGTCAGACCAACAGAATCAACCACGATTATATAATGAGCGTTGGAATGGAGGAATACGGGGGCTTTGGACTTTCAATTCTTCATGAATGGCAACTGCTGCCGAGGTGCTGCCAAATAGAAAAAGAGCATTCGGGAAGAGGGGATCTCACCACCGAGCATGACGGCTGTACGAAGCCGCTGCATTTCCTACCCACAATTCAGACACTGCCAGTGCTAGATTTGGAGGCAAAAAGAGGAGTTAAAAGGTAGAAAGACTATTATAACGGCCATTCCACCTACTTACACCTGAAAGAGGAACCATAGGCTCTACCCAGCAACTACCTCCACCCATATTCGCAGTCCAATACCCGATTCTTGAGCTTCCTACCCACCGAAAAGCTGATCTACTGAAGTGTATACCAACAAAAGGAGTGAGGGGATTCTAGCTTACATATACATCAAAGATAAACATGTCCAGTAGATTGCGTCGAATCGTCGCCTGCGTTGATGAGACAGGGCGCAGTGAAGATTCACAGGAAGGTGAGCGACCCTGGAGACTTAAGCCACCTAAAGGAAAGCTGCACGCCATCTCAGGACGTGGGAGTGGCAATTACAGCAGCCTGTTCCGTATCTATGCTTTCCTCAAGAACGGCAAGAATACTGACGAGAAGGGAAACAAAGTTGAGCAGGTACGGGCTTCCTAACCAAATTTTGCGTTTGCCGCAATCGCTGATAGATTTGAATATTGTCAAGTACTGTCCCGGAATCGGCGCTGACAAGTGGCCGTTGGATTAATACAACGATGGCGGCACTGGTGCTGATTGCGCTGAGGAGATAGTCGAGGTTTATTCCGTTTGTAATTCTCCTACCATAATCCCCTCGAGATCAAGGCGTACTGAAATATTCTTACTTCTGCACCCGCGCAGTCAGGTCCTCCGTCAATGAGGTTTACTTAGTTGAATTCAGTCGGGGAGCTTTTACACTTACCCTGCCCCCCTGAGAGGATAGGACTATGGAAGATCGAGCACAGATGTAGCCGCGCCGTGGCGGCACGCATTGAGTGGTTCCCATCGAAAAACGTGCCGCCAGACCAGAAAGATCATTTTCTAAAGCGATTGAAGATCGTGGGTAAGGAGAAAAGCAATAGGGCCCAATCACACCGGGTTGAGAGTACTATTTTGGAGAAGTCGGGGACGTCCATGTCCTTCAGGTTGCTGAATCTATAGCTAACGATTGCATCTAGTTGTCAACACACACGTGAGCCTCAGAAAGTCAAGTTTCTGGGGCCTTTTGACACTGCCAAATAACACAGCTCTTCCGAGGAGGTCGATACTCCAGACGTCAGCCGAATCGAGCCCGGGAGACACGCTCATGCCATGAATCGAGCCCGGGAGACACGCTCATGCCATGAACGAGGAGCGCAAGCACTTCCCAGTCCTTCGAAGCGAGCCCGTCGACAACTCTGGGCATCGGGGGCAAGAAGACTGCCACCAGCAAGCAGGACTCGTGGGCACTCGTGATGATATGTGCGGAGGAGCAGTGCACGACGGACTATCTCTGTTACCCCTCTAGTGGATGTTGATTGAAAGTAGATCCTAGGGTGTGGTATCTAAGCATGATCCTCCGCGCCATCTAAAAGGTCAGATACAGAAACCCTTGAACTTAATATTTCCCAAGCTCACCATTGGTCACCCCAATGGCAAAAAATTCCACAGTGCTGACAGAGACGCTTTAATATGAGGGCCCCGTTCCGTCTCAGGTCTGGACATACCGATACTCCAACGGTGCTCAAATCAGCATGGTCGATCTCCGCAGTTACACAATCATGGAAATCTTCAAGAGGTCTCAGAAAGTAAGCTTCAGAAGCGTCATAGTCCAGAGAAGGCCACAAATTGGGTCAGCATCAACAAGGGAACCTGAGGCCACCTGGGTAGAGGAGAACGCGCTGTGTTTGCAGGTAGCACACTTGGTGAGCTGCAGGGCTATAGTACCTGTTGTAAGCTGTTCTGACAATTATTGGTGTTTGATCTGACCTAAATCTATCCAGCGAAAGGCGGAACTGTCGTTCACCTGTCCATCTACTTTTTGATGAACACATACGCTGCCTCGGGTATACAGTAAGCTTTGAAAGGATTCCAAAGTCACACGGAGTCTGAACGAGAAAAGGTATGCTTGACCTGATTTTTCGACGCAGGGAGGACAACAGCGAGATTTAATATCCAGATCTGAGGTCATCTTCCGATATGTAGCACAGGATGCCGGATCCTGAGCTGCGGTAATGCTGGAGTCGGAAAGTCAACTTTGCTCAATCGTGTCTTTGGCATAACCATGGTAAGACATCGACGAAGAAAGCAACTACGATTCAACACTAACGCCCTCCAGACCCGTAACAAGCTAGTCGAAGATTAATACACGACATCTACGATGCTTTCGAGACAGGTGAACACCTGGAATCATGGTCACGATTCTGAAGGGTTTCAGGCCGGCAACCTTAAAGAAAGTGAATGCGTTCAAGGAGTTTTTGGCCAAAAGATCAGGCCAGACGCTGGTCGAGGAGAGCTTTCACGCAATACGGTATGCGTTGTGTCATCAATTCGCGAAGGATATTCCATTACATGAGCTCAGCGTTTGATTTACCAGAACTTGTGTCGATGCGGAGACTGCTCGCCCTATTCAGGCCGCTCTGGCTTGTGCGCTGGAAGAGGTGGCGTTCACTGCACCTTTAGTCCCCATAATCATCGTTGGCACGAAGAAAGATAAGTTTCTCCTACCGCACAGGTACGATCAGACGCGGTACTAACACCACTTTGATATAAGTTAATGAGACTTCGCTATCAGCGGAGAGATAGATTGTGTTGAAAGTGTCGGATCGGAAGTCCAATTCGACCGCGGCATACAGTCGATCGCGCAGGGGCCAAGTAGGGGCCCTATTTAGGATTATCGTAGCTAGCCTAACCTGCGGTTAGAACCTCTTTTTTATACTTACTATATAGAAATTTATATAGTTAAATTAATCTCTTTATTAACCTACGGTTCGAACTAGTTACTTTATAAAAGGGAAACCTATATTAATTAGTAATTAAATTCTATTATTATAAATTAATAAAGTATCTCGCTATATAAAAAAAATAACCTCTTAATATTATATAGGATAAGAGATTTATATTAATTAACCTTACGGAAGTAAATAAAAAAGGGGGTAATTCTTAAATACTATACGGAATTAAGTAATTATAGCCCTTTACTACTTATAAAAAGTCGACGTTTATTATATTAAACTATATTAATTAATAAAACCGCTTAAGTAACTAGTATTTTACTATTACCTTAAGTAGCTTTTTTACTAAATAACTTTACTATAGCTAACTTACGATTAGAAATTAACTAGCTAAATTAATAAAAAGAATTACTAACGAACGATAATTACTAAATTAATATAATTAAATTATAAAAAATACTACTTAAAAAACTATAAAATAGGGTACCAAGAGGCTATAAAAAAAAAGATCCCTAAAATATCTAACCCTACTAAGTATAAGTAATAAGTAGTATTTTTAATAAGTCCTTAAGGCTTACGATCTTATAAGAAAGGGGGAGCTTAACTTCGCTAACCGTACCTAATAGCCTATATAACTCCTCTATAAGCTACTTAGTATTTATATTTAACTATTTTTATAAAATACTACCCTAAAAGAGGTAAGTTAAGAAAAGAAGCTATTTAGAAGTTATAAAGAGTACGAGGCTTAAGAAGCTAAAAGTATATAAAATAATAAAAATTAATAACTAATAAAGATCACGAGACTAATTATTATATTTTCTTATAGTAATATAAACGTTTATTATTATTATTAAAAAAAAGGGGCTATTAAAACCTACCCTTTTATTTTAAATAAAAAGGAGGTCTTAGTAAGTATAATAATTAGTAATTTAAAAAAGTAGTAGTAGTTACTAAAGATAATAAAAACGAGAGTAGTAATAAGATAATAAGAGAAAATAAGAATCTCTTAGATTTTAATAAATTCGTTAAGTAGTAAAAGCACGGGCTTATTATAATTAACGCGCGGATTAAATATATCTTTATTAAGATTAAATATATTAATAACTACTAATACGCGCATAAGCTAGGGCATAACCCTTAGTAAGTTAAGGTAAAAAAAAAAAAAAAAAACCTAATTCTAAATAGAATCCCGATCCCTTATAAATAAGTAAATATTAACTTAGAATATTAAAGGACGTGGATATATAGGATTATAAATTAGCTTAATAATAAGTAAATTAATACGGTATTAATTTATTTAACTAAGGTCTATAAAGAAAAGGGGTTATAGGAGTAACCTTTATTTTATAAGATTGTAAACGACCTTAGTTACTAGCTAAATAAATAGTTTATAAGTATAAGCTTAGGAATTATAAAAGTAGTTAATAGATTCCTTTATAAACGAGGGGTATTATTAGCGTAATTATAATTATAAGAACTATACGAAATCTTAGTAATAATAATTATAAAAGAGGAATTTATATTATAGAACTAAGCATAAGTTAATAGGGTATATAATCGCTTTAATAAATTTAAAAAAAGGGTAAATAACATAAATTTCCTCCTTATAATTACTAACGGTAATTTATTATTATAAAAAAATATATAGAGGTAAAATATAGTACTAAAAGTATAATAATTAATAATTCTACCTATTTTAATTTATAGCTCGTTACTATTACTAATATAAAATTTAGTACTAATTAGTTAATAAAAAAGAAAGTAAACGACCTAGAGTTACTAATAGTACGTAGTAACGTAAGAATTATATATAAATACTAAAAATCTAGTAGTAAATACGAAATAATTTATAAACCTTAAAAAGATCTTTTTAAAAGAGAAATTATACTCTAGGGGGAAGTATAAGGTCTTATAAAAAACCCTAATAATATTTTATAATTATTATAAAAAGGTCGGGATTAGGGAACATTAGTACTATTTAGTAATTAATATCGTACTTATAAATAAAGCTTTTAATTATTATTATAAAACGGTACATAATCTTAATTAAAACGACTTTCTTAGTATTATTAACGTAATCCGAAGCTACTTTAAGACCTATAATAAGAATTTAGAGCTCCTATCCGAGCTATAAATAATTTCTTTTATATTTATAACTAGAATAATAGAGGGTAAATTACGAGTAGAAATCCTTAAAGAGCTTATTAATCGAATTAATAAGCTAATAAAAACCTAGTTAAATAAGGGAACTAATAAGTAAAAAATTAGATATCTCTATACCGTAGTTTAACGCGTACTAAAAATAAAAATAACCCTATACTAAGTACCTAAAGATTATAAAATACTTTACTCGAGGTTAAGATCTAGTTTTAATATTAAAATAAGAATACTATACTAAACCTATCTCTAAGTATACGACGGCCTTTATTAATAATACTAGAATAGGGTAGGGCGATCAGTCCTAGTCTTTCTTTTCTCTAAAAACGATTAAGTATAGGGACCTACGGGAGAGCTAATTAGAGGAAAATATAAAAAAAAGGGCCCCCGATTAAAGAGAGGAGCTTAGTAATATAGATTTTTATTTTAATTATATATATACTTTTTTAAAATCGAACTAGAGCTTTTTTAATAATTTATTTTTAAATACGATAATATAAGATAATTAAAAAGTTTACCTTTCTAATCTAGTTAATACTACCCCCTTTCCTTAATTATAACTCCGTTAATTAAGGCCGTATTAACCCGATTAAAAGAGGTATTTTATATTACTTTTATAAATATTAATAGTTCTTTTTAAGTACCGTACTATAAAAGTCTTTTATACCCTATACCTTTTTAATAATCTCCCCTTTTAAAAATCCCTTTCTTTTTTAAATAAGAGAATAAGTAAAAAAGAGCCCGATTCGATCGGAAATAATTTAAATAAATAAGTAAAAAAAAGTAGTATAATAATTAAAATAAATACGAGTAGTAAAACTCTAATTAAAAGAAAGACTAAATAATTAAGATATAAAAATAAAAATATATAAAAAAGGGCTTTTTATTTAATAAGAGGGGGATATAATAAACCTTAATAAGCGAACGAGATAGATAAATAGAGAAATATATAGATACTTAGGACTAAATTAGGCCTAAATACGGACGCTATAATAGTATAATAAAATAAACGACGAGTTAGGATTAGAACTAATAGAATACTTTAATAAATATAGCTAGTTATTTAACTAGACTATTCCTTATTAATTAATATAGCCCGGAGATTTAATAATAAACCTATTTAAAAGTACGAATACGTCGGACTAAAAGTGCTTAGGAAACTAGCTTTTAACTAGACCTATTAGTAATTTTAATTAGTATTACTATAGGCTTAATATAAAGTCCGATTAAAACTCTAGTTATATACTTAGTAAGGGCTAAGAAGGACGGCTTAGATTATACTAATTAGGATAATAGCTACGCTTTAGTTATTAGGACAGCTCTTCTCCTCTCTTTTTAAACTCTATTTAGAATAAATAGACTAATATAAGATTATTAAAATTATAAATAAAATTAATAAACTATACTTTAAATAACCTTGGACTATAAATATAAATAACTAATATGTTATTTTTATTACTATTAGCGACCTTTAGGACGTTTAATTATACGAACCTAACCCTTTTATTTTAAATAAACTATTTACTAAACTAGTTTTTATAGTTTATTAAGACCTATAAACTATAGAGTTATTTAATAATAATAAGCCTACCACTAGTAATAAATCTACTTATTAATTTAATTAAAAAAGGCTAGTTATAGCTTAGGTCGGAATAAATACTTTAATTAATACCCTCTTAAGTACTATTATTACCTAGATCTAGATAATTACGTCTTAAACTAAGGACCTTACGATTCCTTAGCTTAATTTAATAAAAAATATAAGGTTTTATAAAATACCGTTTCTTAGTTAAGAGGGGATTATAGTCTTTAAAAATAATAATATTATAAACTTTTTAAAAAAGTTCGAGGACTAGTACGAGATTAGTAAGGTCCTAGACCGATTTAGGAGTAAACTTATTATATATATTATAAAAGGAGATTATTAAACTTTAGTTAAGGACGTAATTAGAGGACTACCCTAGGCCTAAGCTAAGGATTTCTTTTTAAAAGAGTATAGAAAATAGGATACTAACTACTTTTTAAATAAGGAAGAGTAGATCGAAAGAGTTATTAAAGGACTACTTATTTTATTTTCTAACTTAAACTCTACTTAGGTACTATTTACTAAGATTAATAATATAATTACCCTTATTAAATAATAAGACCTCTATATTATAACTAATAAGAGCCTAATTAAGGCCGTATATAAGCGGTTCTATACTAATATTATAAAAGAAGTAATAGAGGAAGTCGGGGTTATTTTAAATAGCTTTATTAAATTAATAAAATACGCAAGATTTAAAATAGGACTTCTTAATACGATTATATATAAAAAGGAATATAACTTACTCTTTATAAATAATTAAAATTAACCTAAAACCTTACTACGATCCCCTACTTTATAAGCGTATAAAAATACTTAATATTAATATCCGAACTATTAATAATATCGCTAGTTAATAATAAGAGCCTAGGTTACTTAGGTAGTTACTAATAATATTACTAATTCTAACCTAGTTAATAAAATAAGTAAGCTAAAGATTTATTAAAATAGTATTTACTCTCGAGGTCCTATTTATATATTTAATATAAGCGCTACGCGTCCTAATTAGCCCCTAATTATAAGACCTAGAGACCGCTACTAGTACTACTAAAGTCTATACTACCGGATTATTAAAGATTACGATTAATATACTCTTAATAAGAACGCTTATCTTATTATTTTAACTTAAGGAGCTTAGTACTACGGAAAGCGTAATAGTTAGGAGCTTATAAAAAATATCCCCTTTATTATAATTAAAAATAAAAAAAAGCGTGCGATTACTAATTACGTTACCCTTCTTTTTTACGTAATAAATATATTAACTAAAAAAAATACTAAGCTTTTAGCTAAGTAAATTCTAAACTATTAGATCGGACTATTTTAGTAAACTATACTTATACTTCCCTTAGCTAATCCTATAAGTATAGTTAAATACGTTTATATAATACGACCTAACTTAGGCTACTATAGCTAAGCGGACGTTTATACTATTCGTAAGAAAAAACTACTTAAGAACTATACTTTAATAACTATATTATACTCTAAAAAAATATATAGGATTAATAGCCTAAGCTAGCTTTTATAACTTAAAAAAAAACGGTTTCCTTTTTTAATTAAAAAAAGGAAATTATAAAAATTAATAATAGTAACGAGGCTTTTAAAATAATAAAAAACGTAACCTTTATATCTATCTCTAGGCCCTAGCTTATTAAAGTCCTAATTAGTACCCTTAATACTAGTACTTAAAAAACCTAAGAGCTTCTTTTTTATAAAACTTAAAAAACGATAACTGCTAATTAGACTTATAACTTTAACCTTAGGGCCAAAGTAAAAAAGCTAATAAAAAAGAGGCTCAAAGCCCTAATCTCGCTTCTTATAAACCTCTTATAAAAAATTATACTAAAATATACTATAATAATTATAACTTTAATACGTAATTAAGAATACTCTAATATTAATAAAATCCTATTAAAAGCTCCGAAATCCTTAGTAAATCTAATAGAGAATAAGTAATAGTAAAAGGATATTAAAGATCTTTTTAATAAGTATAATTAAAACCTCTTTCTAAGGCCGAGTTATATAGCTAAGATTAGTAAAGTTAGAGGTACTAATATAAATTCTAAGCTCCTAATTTCCGTAATTTTAAACGCCTATTTTTAATTAGAAATTTAAATATCTAGTATAAATTAGGATAATAAAAGTTTAATAATCGTTACTATTCTAAATACTAGGGCATAAGTTAATATCCTCTCGAAATAATACGTTAAGAAAGCTAGTATTTCTTATATAATAATAAAGCTTTAGATATAGACGTTTAAGTACGATCCGATTAGCTAAATAACTTTTAATAGCTTCTATTTTACGGACGTATAGATTAATAAGTTTAAAATAACTACTTATTTCTTTATTAAGGATAAGTAAAAGACCTCCGATCCGTTATTACTAAGTCTTTTATTTATATAAAATACTAAACTATCCTTTAAATATAATAAATTAATAATTACTACTCTAATTTATATTAAGGACGAGAGGCTAAGGATCCCTATAAAAATAATTAGGACGAATAGTTTTTAAAATATAAAAAATATCTTACTCTAGCTTAAGTAGTACGTAAAAAAAGTTTTTAAATTAGAAAACTAAATATTAGTAATATAACCGGGGATACTACTAGTTTTAATAACCCTTACTTAAAATCTAAGCTAAAAAAAAACGAGCGTATTATAGTAGTCTTAGACTAAGGCTAAGCTAATTAAATTATAACTATAGTTATACTCTATACGATCTAGCCTTAGATTATATAAATTAAGAAAATAATAGTAGCTACTCGGGGCAAGGCTAGAGATAGACTAAACGGATTAGCTAACTAAAACGATTTATATCTCTTAATAAAAATACTTACTTTTTAATAAGAGGAGTTATATATTAAATAATAAATTACGAAACTAAAGTAAAAGGCGTTAAAATAGTATAAAACGGCTAAAAAAGCTTTTTATAAGATTCCCCGCGCTATAAAAACTAATACGATATATAAAAAAAAAGATTAAAAAGTTTAGCTAGTTAACGACGTACTCTCTAATAGATCGATACTTAATAGCGATCCTTATTAAAAGCTTAAGAAACTTAAAAAGGTTAGAAATAAACTACGAGACTAATTAGGCCTTTATAAAGATATTATTATACCTAAGTTCTTAAATATAAAACTAGGCTCTAGATTAACGAACGACCGCTTCTAAACTATTTTTAAAAATTATAACTATTTTTTACTTTATAAATAAGATCTCTTTAAGTAAATACTCCTTAATTAAAAAAAAGTACTAATATAGGACTTTTTTAAATACGGCTATTTTAACCCTATAGTTATACTACTTTAATTAATTAAAACTATACCCTATAAAGCTTAATAAATAAAGGGTATCCCGATCTTAAAAGCTCTATTACTAAAAGCTTTTAAAATAATCTAAGAACGTATTACCTGGGGTATTATTAAAAAAAGCTATACTACGTATTAAAACCCCTAGTTCTTAATAATAAAAAAGGACAGTAGTCTTTAGCTAATTAACTTAGTAACTAAGGTTAATACTATTACTTTTCGAAACGCTTAGTAACTACCTAATACTAACGAGTTCTTAAAAGAATTTATTATAAATTAACTTATCTCCTTCTTAAATTTCTTTTTTAATTATAATTAGATCTTTTTAAATAAAAAGAGCTATAATTTAATAACCTTCTTAACTCTACTTAGGCTATATAAATACTATACCCTCCTAATAAGAGTAATAAATTCGGTAGCTTAATTTTATTAAATTATAACCTATATTCTCCATAACTTAATTCTAAAATACTATAGCGCTTTTATTAATAATATCGTAGTTAAAGGCCTATAATTTTATTATAATAATAAGTACCTAACTAACTATCCTAGGATTTAGTAATTTATTTATAAATACCTTTAGAATATTAATTAAGTCTTAGTTAATGTTAAGCTAGCTAGCTATACTATCTCTAAAGTAAAGTTATAATAGTACTAATTATCCGCAGTTATTATAAGCTACTTCTATAATATAAAAAGGAGACAGCCTAATTAAGCTAAAGTCCTTAAGATCCTTAAATAAATAAAATACTCGAACGTCTTAGAAATTAGATCGTTTCTTAGTATTATTACTTTTTATTACTACTAGATTAAGTAATTTTTTTTTAAAATAGCCCCGTTATACTCCCTACTTAATAAGAACTAATTTTTTAAATAGGGAGTATTATAAATTAAAGCTATAAAAACGTTTAAAAAAGCAATTACTATAGCTCCTATTTTAGTTTTATTAAACTATAGTATTAAGGCTAGATAAATTATTTTTATAACGGATACTAGCGTTAAAAAATAGGGTAGTATACTTAGTTAGGTCGTTAATAACGAGCGTATTATTATTTAATATAAGAGCGGGATATAGCGCGGGCTAGAGCTTAATTATAACTTTAAAAAGCTTAAAATACGAGGCGTTTTAATAAGCCTAAAGCGTTTTTATAATTATCTATTTAGGATTAACTTCTTATTAAAAACCGACGCCTAAGTCCTAGTTACTTAGATTAATAATATAATAAATAACTTATTATTAGCAATAATAATACGCTAGCTCTCTTAGATTAGATTTTTTAATTTTAAAATTAAGTATATTAATAAGAAAAAGAATACTATAGCGGATAGCTTTTTAAAAAAACTCCCTAGCTAATCTAACCTAGTTAAAATAGAGCTTAATAAGGATATTAAGGACTTTATTAACGTATAAATCTTATAAACACGAGTTATAAAGAACTTTTTTATTATAATATATAGCTACGATAATACTACCGTTAATTAAATACGGGAAATAAATATTCTAGCTAATATACTAGTACCGAACGAATAATAGTTAGACCTCTTAAAATAAATTACTTATTTCTTTCTTATTTTAAAGAGGCTAGCTAGTATACTTTTTAATTAGTTTAGACGTTTTAAATAAATAGTAATACGATTTATTATATAGAATAAACTTCTATTTTAATAAGGGACAAAGACTCGTCCCTAACCTACTTAAGTAATTAATAATAAGTATTACTAAGTAGACCTAATTAGTAAAATATATAATAAGTCCGGGTATAGGGGACGAGAGGCTATATATTTCTACCTTATAAAATAATACTACTAGCTAAGAATATATACTTAGACTCGGGAGCTAATTACGACTTACGAGGCTTATTAAAAAGCTAGATTACGATACTTTAATAACCCTTATATATTTACGGTTCTAATTTACGAACCTTTCTCTAAGGTCTATTTAAATATTTAGTATATAGGTAAATAAAAAGTCGTTAAAGCGTATTATAAGTTTATAAAATACCTAAAAGCGTAGATTATAATAAACGCTATGTTAAAAAATATTATAAAGTTTATTTAAAAAGATATTATTTATTATTATAAGATCTATAGTACTTTAATTATTAATAAGGGACGAGAAAATATAAGTACTATAACATAGCTTAATCGATAGTACGGTACTTAGTAAAAGGTTATATTAGCTTATAACCCTTATACTAACGGGCTCTTTAAAAAGGGTTATTAACTTATTACGTATATACTTCGTATTTAATTAGATTAAAAAAAAAAGATATTAAACTAATACTAACCATAGCCCTTTTTATAAATAGGATAACTATTAGAGTATTATTAGGTTATATACCGTTCTATTTTATTTATAATTATTATATAATAACCCTAATTAAAAAAAAGACGGTAACTTAAAGAGTACTTAATTAAGAGAATATATATATGACGAATTAAGAAGTCTAAACCTAATTACGAGCTTTTACCTCCTTAATAAACGACTGGGAAGCTATAATTAATAAAGTTACTTAATACTAAGCCTAAACTTACGACCGGTTTAACTCCTTATATACCCTCTAATTAATAAAGTTATAAATTAATAATCTAGTTCTCGTTTTTAATATCTAATAGAAAAATAATATATTAATTTTTAAAAAACTCGATTATTATTAATAAGGACCTTTTTATATTTACTTAGCTACTCTAAATAGATCGTCGTATTAACTAAAAACGCTTATTAATAAACTAATTATAGGGGCTACTTATATTAATAATCGACTTAAGAAGTTCCTAAAGTCTTTAAAAAGCCTCTACTTATTACTTACCGAGTTTAATTTTTATAAAAACTTTATTTCTAACTTAACTAACTTTCTATCCTTATAAGATAATATAATTAATATTATAATTTTATTTTTTAATTATAATAATAATATAATAAACTTAGGGAACGAGGATACTTAGCTAGTTACTAAGTAAACCCGATTATAAACAAGGGCCTCTTAAGAGGGCTAAATTACCCCTTATTATTACTAATCCTTAGTATAAGCTACGAGTTTTTTTATTTATTAAATATTATTTTACGAAGATATTATTAAATCTTATTAATTCTTTAGTTATTTTTTTATTTAAATCCGGGATAAAGATATAAGGGGATAATAAGAGGAAAAGAATTATTTTTTAGTTATTATAATTAAAAACCTAACGGCCTTACTTACTAATTATATAATTATATTAAAAAACCCTACCCCTCTTTTTAAGTATTTAAGCCTAGTTCCTTATCTAATCGAGCCCGTTTAGTATCTAGCTTAGCCTATATAACCTCCTATTCTACTTATTTTATTTTAATATATTAATAACTTTTATAAGTTATAAATATATAGTTTTTAATAAGGTACGTAAGAGGGGCGTTTTTAAAAACAGAATCGTACTTATCCTCCTTAGTTTTAGTAATATCGATCTAGTTAAAAACTATATAAACTAAAATCTTAACTTTTTTAATATTAATTAGAATTAAAAACGCTACTCTACTACTACTTATTATATAACGATAATAATAGCTTTACTTAGAGTCGGCTCTAGACTAACTAATAGCTTACTAATCGTTACTCTTTTTAAAATAGTATTTCTTACCTTAGAATATATATAATTATTATATCGATTATTAAAATAATCTAAAAAAGAAACGTATTTAAAATAAGGGACTATCCTTTTAACTAGCTCCTTAGTATTAGAACCGATATATTTCTAAAAAGACTGCGCATAATAATTATAAAATATAGTATTCCAAACGCTATAAGCTTAAATAAATAAAAAATTAATAATAAGGGTTCGTTTACTTAATTACTAAGATAGAGGACTAAAATAACTAGTATAATCGTAACTAATAAAAACCTAACGGCTCTATAAAAATAATCTACTTACGATACCTAAATTATAAACGTACTTCTTAATAACGTTCTAATTTATAATTAACTATTAAAACTTTTAAGCTATTTCTCTTTTAGTATACTTATTAACCTAAGGATTTATAATATAAAATTCGGTATAAAGCTCTCTAGCTAATTTAAAAAGAGTTAACTAATTAGTAGTTTTAAAAATTTAAAAAAGAGTAATATTAGATTAGGATAAGGATTAAAAAAATCGAATAAAGTAGCGCTTATTATAATTTACTTTTTATTAACCTCTCGAAACTTATAGCCCTAAGTTTTCTAAAAATAGACCTTCTTAGGAGTAAAGGAGGAATATTACTAAGGCTAGACGTCGTAACGAGTAGTTTTAATAATCCGATACGCGTTATTAATAGCTAAAGTATTAAATATAATAAGTAAGTAGATTATATTATTAAGAAAAAAAGAATAATTATAATTAAGAAGCTATTATTTAAAAAAAGAAATAAAAAGCGATAGAGGAATTAAAAAAGGGCCTCTATATACCCCCCTAGATCCGGGGTATTAAAGAGGAAAGTACTATAAGCCTCTCGGCTAATTAGTACTAAATTATAACTACTATATAAAGAAAGGAAAAAGTAAATTATAAGATCGGGGCCTTCTTATTATTCGTAATATAGCGCCTTCTTTTTTAATTAGTAGAGGCTACTCTCGCGATTAGTATAAAAAGGTAGTTTTTTATCTAGCTACTTAACTTTTCTTTTTTCCCTCCTTAACTACTTCCTTATAACTATTACTAATTAAACTTCCTCTAATTTTTACTTTTTAATTTATTATATAAATACTAACCTAGCGATTTATAATAGCCTCTTTACTTCTTATTTCCCTTTTTAAACTAAATAATAAAAAGAATATAGCGCGAATTTAAGGCCTAATTATAATAAAAAACCTTAAAAACAATACTAAATACTAACTAAGAAGGTAGAATCTAAATAGATATATTATTTTTAATAAGACTAACCCCGGGGCTATAACGAATACTAAGGACTCTTAGTTCGTTAATTTTAATACGAACTACTAATATAAAGCGCATATTAACTATTACCTAAACCTAGTACCTAAACGAACTAGTTTTTTTTAAATAATCCTAACCTCTTATAAAATCGATTTTTTTAATTAGCTTAGTATAGGGGACGTACTTCTCTTTTTTAATTAGCGCCCCGAGGTTTTTAAAGGTTTAAAAAACTAAAAAATTTAAATAAGTTAGAACTACCGTAAAGTAATAAAAATCCTAACTAATTACTATAACCTTTAAAAACGCTTATTATATAAAAATTAAATTTAAAAATACGAGATTAGATCTATAATAAAAATTATAATACAGGACCTCGCTCTAATACGTAATATAGTTATAATTAAAGAGGGATAAGAGAGTACTTTTGAACTAAATAAGACCCCTATTCTAATTCTATAAACCTAAGAGATTATATAAAAAATTAGGACTTTAACATACTTAATAATCTTCTTTTTTTATATTAATAATCCGGGCTATTTTATAAAAATAATTATTAACTAGCGGGATAGTATAGTTTATTAGTACGATCCAAAGTAAGCTCTTAAACGTTTAGAGAGGATATTCGTTAATAATATCTAAGTACTAAAAGCTTTTTATAACTAGATCGATATACCTCTTTATATTTAATAATTAATTAATATAAGCGCTTACGTAGTCCTTATAGTATAATAATTAAGTAGATAAGAATACGGTCTATACGTACTCGAATAGTTTCGTAACATAGTTTAATACGGCTAGCTTAACCTAACTTATAATGCGTATTAAATAACTTATAAATACTTTAAATCGTTTAATAATAAACTCTGCGTAGCTTAGATTTAATAAATTAATTACGAGTTCTAATATAATAGTTATTACCTTTTTAATATAATAAGACCTCTCCTAAAAAGGTCCTTTAATAAAGTAATAAATAATTAGGACTCTAAAAATAGGCCCTATACTAACTTAGATAACTTTAATTATATTATAATTAACGCCCCTAAGGCGCTAACTCCCTATAAATCCGGTTCTTATTTATTTAAACTTAGGTTTACTAACTAAGATTTAAGAATTTATAACCCCTACGATTACGGTTATTATACTCCTATTAATCCTATATACTTTAAAAAAATATATAAAATAATTAAAAGCCTTAAGTAAGAACTTACTACTCTTAAAGAGTTATTTCTACTATCCCGATTTTTAAAAATACTAAAAAGTACCCGAGGATCTATAATAAGTAGTAACCCTAATTAGACTCCGTAAGTAATTAAACTAATAAAGGTTACTAACCGGCGTTTAAACGCTATTATTAATAATTAACTTATATATTTAATTAATATTCTTAAAACCTATCGAGTTATAAAGTCTTTATTAAATATATTATTACTTAAGTTATTACTATACTTTAGCTTAGCTCTTAGTAAAGCTAGTCTAAATAACTAAGGAAGTAATCTTTTAAATACTCTAGTTAGGGGCGGGGATAGTCCTATTATAAAAACTCTAATTAAAATACTAAGGGTTTAGTTAAAGTAAGAGGTTATTAAGTACACGCTTTTTAAATATAATCGGGCTATATAAAAAAATAGCGAACGCTAATATTAAGAACTAACTAAGTTTTATTAAAATCTCTTATAACGTCGTAATATATATATAAATAAAACTAATATTAATAAGAGTATAAGAGAATAATAAGTTAATTAGTATAACGACCCGATTATAAAAGCTATATATATAACTCTAGCTTATGCTCTTTAAATACTATTATTAATAAAAAAATCTAAAGAGAATTAAGCTAGTAAAGGTTAGGATCGAGAGATTATTAAGAAGGATTAGGATAAGAACTAAGTAAAGCTAGTAAAAAAAGTAATAAAAGTAAAGGAAATAAAAAAAGCGATTATAAAAAAAAAGGGTAAGTAAAAAGCTTAATATAATTAACTATATATAATAACTAAGGCTAATTTAAAATAATTTCTTTTTATAAAGGATCGGGGAAAAAGAAATTAGGGGATAATTAGAATAGAGTAGGGTAATTAGTCCTAGTCTTTTTTTTTAAAAAAATAATTAAGTATAGGGACCTATAAGAGAGCTAATTAAAAAAAGATATAAAAAGAAGGGCCCCTAATTAGAGAGAGGAGCTTAGTAATACGGATCTTTATTTTAATTATATATATACCTTTTTAAGATCGAACTAGAGCCTTTTTAATAATTTATTTTTAAATATAATAATATAAGACGATTAGAAAGTCTACCCTTCCGATCTAGTTAATACTACCCCCTTTCCTTAATTATAACTCTATTAATTAAGGCCGTATTAACCTAATCGAAAGAGGTATCTTATATTACTTTTATAAGTATTAGTAGTTCTTCCTAAGTACCGCACTGTGAAAGTCCTTTATACCCTATACCTTTTTAATACTAAGTCGATCGAATATATAATAAAAAAAGAAAAAAAGCTAAATACGGTAATTACTAATAGGGAGGCCTAAATTTGTTAAATAAGTAGAGATTTAACCCGTAAATAGGGTAACGTAAAAAGTAATACTTTATTTATAAAAAGAATAAATATTAGTTAAGTAACTACTTAGAAAAAGAGCGTACTAAATCGTACGAATAATATAAAAAGTTGAGAGTAGTAAAAAGTAAAACTAGCCCTAATTAATTTAACTAATTCCTTATAATATATAAGGGTACATCCGGGGGCATAGAACTTAGTATAAGTAACTAAATTAATAGCTTAAAATATATACTAAAAAGCTTAGAAAATAAGGAAGACCTCACGCCCTATATTAATAAATTAAATTATAACGAAGTTAATAATATTAATTACTCTTTTTTTACCCCGTTAGCTTTTAGAGGATATATAAAAATAAATAGGTAAAAAGTAGTAAAAGCTCTTAATAAGTAAGCTTTTATTTATAAATAATAAAGGAAAGTCTTTTAAATAATAAGTATAGAGAGGGGTAAAGGGAGCAAATTATAATCCGGCCCGCTAAATCTAATAATACCGGATTTACCTCTCTTAATACCTAAAAAGAAATTAAGTACTAAGTAATTATAATAGTAATTAGAGGGGTCCTTTTTATACTACTTAAATTACTTAAACGCTAAGCTCGTCTAGGTATTTTATATAAATAAAAAATATAACTTAAAAACTTTCTAAGGGATTATCCTAG
Organism: Colletotrichum cuscutae; assembly: GCA_030869315.1. Taxonomy (NCBI): domain Eukaryota; kingdom Fungi; phylum Ascomycota; class Sordariomycetes; order Glomerellales; family Glomerellaceae; genus Colletotrichum; species Colletotrichum cuscutae. The sequence goes on along the minus strand of MPDP01000032.1, from coordinate 56,743 downwards.
ATACTAGGGTATTATAATAGTTAATAAGAAGAAAAGGGTAATTCTAAGTACTATAAAAGATCGTATTAGTAATACTTAATACGTTAACGGCGGGTATTATAAAGATTAGTTTTAGCCTAGGTAAGGAAATCGTTACCCTAGGTATAATAAAAGTTAAGACGTACTTCGGAACGATAACTTTCTATATTTTACCTATTAATACCCTATTTTTACTATATTTAAAAAATATAGATTAACTAAGTATTATATTTAATAATACGAAGAATAGAATCTCTAGTAGTAAGTATTTTAAAATAGTTAAACGACGATAGGGGTACGTATTTATAAGGCTTATTAATAATATAAAATTAATTAATTACTTAATAAAAAGTAAGCTTAGATAATTATACTAAAGATTTAGCTACTTATTAGTTACGAGGCTATATAACTTCCTAAAGTAATTAGGTAATAATAATATTAAAATAGGGGTACTAGAGTAGTTAATAAAAGTATACTATTAATACTAAATAAATGCGCAGAGCCTACGCAAGTTTAAATTTAAATTACGTAATAAGCTTAACTTTAATTAAAAAATTATTATTAATATCTTCTATTTAAATAGTCGGCTAGTCCTATACGTAATTAACGTAGCTATATCTTTTTAAGTAGGGTAATTCCTCTAGGATCTATAAGTAAAAATAGTATAAGTAGCCTTATAAAAAAGCTAGATTAATATATACTAAGGTTTACTAAATAGTATTAAAACCGACGTTAATACTAGCTTTAAGTTAGCTAAATTCAGAGAGAATATAATAGCCTACGGTATATAGCTAAAAGTCGTACCTATTAAAGCGTACTATAGTATTAAAAAAATAAAAAGGGTATACTAATAACTAAAAAGGGTATTTAGAATTATTAAAAAAAAAATCTAAATTCTATTAATAACGAATACCTTTAGATAGTACTTAAATACTATAATAATATTATAAGGCCTAGCGGGCTTATACTAATACTTCTCGTATTTAAAATATATCTAAGAACGACCTTAGCCTCGCTATTATTACTAGATATAAGCTAACGAGCCCAAGTAGTTAAAAAAATAATACGAGTACTACGTAAAGTAAGTATAAAAAGGTAAGTTAACGAGGTAATTACTACATATAATAGGCCTAATATAGGGAGTAATTTAAATATATTACTAAATTTAAATATACAAGTATAGTACGAAATTACTTAATAATAGGCTAGGCTATATAAATTAATCTCTATTAACGAGCGCTCTTACGTAGTTACGAGGGATCGTAACTAACCCCTCGAGGTATTAATTATAGTAATAAAACTATATTATATAGATCTTAGCGAGGTAATTTCTAACTTATAAGAAAAAAAAGAGCTAGGGGAAATTATATAACCCGCAATAGAAGTATAAGAAATTATCCTTAATAAAATCGTTATAATAATACTAATAGATAACGAGGAAGAGGAAATTACTAAAAGGGTACTAATACTACTAATAAAATATTATAAAAGACTATAATAATAAGCACTAACGTAGTAATTTATTACTAGTAACGAGGTAAATAATACTTTTTATATAATAAAAGAGAAAGCCGATTTCGAGCTAGTAATTAAACTACGTAAAGAAGGCGTAATTATAATTATTAAAAAGCCGTATAAGGAATTAAATCTTATTAAAATAAATACTCTTTATAATCGAGGGGTTTATTAATTTATCCTCTATAACCTAAAGAAATATATAAACCTCCGCATATTTAAATTATAAATAGTTCGTAAAATTAAAAAAAAAAAGAATACCCTAACCGTATGAGAAGTCTAAATACGTAATTTAGAGGTACGGTAATATTAAAAAAGTAACGCTACTTATATAATCGCCCATAGTATAGCGCTATAATTAATAATTAATAATAGTACTAATAGTATTATTATAAAAAAAGGGATACGAGATTTAGAACTATAATATTACTTAGGTATATACCCAATCGGCTATAAGGCTTATAAAGAGAATCCTAGCTTATTTACTAAAAGAAATAGCTAGTAAGTACTTAAAAAGTACGATTATTAAAGTACTTAAGTTACTATATAGGCTCGTAAAATCGGGTACTTATTAATAGGCTATATATTATAATTTTTATATTAATTAATTATTAATAGTTATATCTACGTACAACCCGTACTTACTAGTTTCTAAGTATATAAGTAACTAATTTAAAATTATTAGAATATAGACTAACGATATATTAAGCTTATTTAATATTAACTTTATAAAAAAAGAGGATAAGGAGCTCTAAAAAGCGGGCTTTATAGCAAAGCTAAAAGAGGTCCTTATAATAAATAACTTATTAGCGTTTAATAATAGGATTCTTATAATCGAGAGAAAAACTATTATTTTTTAATAAAAGGGGTAAAATAAGAAAATTAACCTCGTTAATTTAAATATAATTAATATTAAAAAGTAATATAAGACTAAGCTCGCGCAAGGGGTATATATTACGAGTATATACTAGCCTAAGGTAACTTTTAATTATACTAAAGTAGTATAAGCTATAAAACTAAATAAATAAGACGTCGAAGTACTTAATAAATAGCTTAAGTAGTAATATTTAAATCTTAATTAAGGTCTCGTTTACTACCTAATTAACCTCGTAGTTAATAAGCTCTATATATTCGTAAATAGCTTATTTATAAATAATAAAAACCTTATTTTATAATTAAAGTATATTATTATTTTTATTAATAAGAGTATAAGCGAGAGCGAATTTATAATATATAGTAATATAATCTACTACTTATTAACTAAAAATAAATAAGTAACGAGAAGTATATTAGTATTAAAAATCTATAATATAGTTAATAATATTAACCTTGCCTACGTAATTTTAATAACGCTAAAGAGAATTACTAATTAACTTAGCTTTTTATTAATCCTAACGGTCGTTTATATAAATTCTTACTCGCTATATAAATATCTTATTAAATTAGGAACTATAAAAGAAAAGAGGCTTATAATTAATATTATAGCCCTTAAGTAATTATATAAAAGGCGTAAAATCCTTAAGATCCGTTAGATTAATAATAATAATAACCTTACTAACGCTTTTATAAAAGTAGTACTTAATAAGGGGGTAGAGTAATTCGTAAGTAATAAAAAAGTTAATATATAAATAAAAGGATAGGTTATATAAAAAGAATAGAGAAAAGAGAGAAAAAAAACGACTTAGTAAACGGGCCCGAGGTCGAATTATACTTCTAACTATAGTAATTAAATTAATAAAAAAAAGAGAAAGTTAGTATTAGATCAGAAGTCTAATTCGACTATAGTATATAGTCGATTATGTAAGGGCGAAGTAGGGGCCCTATTTAGGATTATTATAGCTAGCCTAACCTACGGTTAGAACCTCCTTTTTATACCTACTACGCAGAAATTTATATAGTTAAATTGATCTCTTCGTTAACCCACGGTTCGAACTAGTTACCCTGTAAGAGGGAAACCTATAGAAAGTAATCTTTTGAGGCAGATAGAGACTGGAGATAAGAGAACTTTGGCCCAAGTTGTGCGTGAAGTTTGCATTCGTGTCCAGAGCACCTTGATCTCTCTCTGACCACCCTCGCATATATCTAGATGACGAAGACTCTAACAAGGTCTGATTAGTATGGCCACGGCTTCATTCCATGACATTGTCGTATCGGAGGCGATCTGCGCAGCCCACATCCCGGACATCGAGGCCAAGATTGACCAAGCTATCGAGAAGACACTGAGACTTCTCAGAACGGCTGTGCTCGCCGCTCGTATCCTTGGAGCAGGCACTTTTGTCGCGACGCCGACTGCCTCGAGATGCCTTTGTCAAAATTCTCGCATGGTTGCTCCTGTATACCAGAGGCAAGAGTGGCTGAGACTGGCATCGTTCTAGGCAGTGTCGTCTGGAGGAACTTTCTTCCATTCATGACACGGGAAGTGGCCCACAGCACAGTCCTCTGGGGCGGCTGTGCCTGTCTAACTATGTTCAAAGGTGTCGGTAGCCTCCCTCTTGCAGTTGGGGCACGCTTCTGCAAGTGCCGTCCACGGAGAAAGGCTGTTCACAGAGAAGTCAGCGACTTGATACCATTGGTGTATGCATTGGCCGTCGATGTCCACATACATCGAATGAACCATCTTTCTAAGTATCGTAGCAGGATCGAGGAGATCATGGAGAGCACGAGTTCCATCTGGCCGGAACTGCAACGGTTGAGCAAAACGATGATCTTGAGTTTGACTGACAGTGTTGAGTTGCAGTACATCTCTAAGGACGATGACGATCCCAAAGGCTTATGGGCTTAGTTCCAAAGCTGCATCAAAGTCTCCGGAAAGAACAAGATATGTACACACATATATGTAGGTAGACAAGACGGCTGTTGTTACTTTGACCACAACAAATAGCCGCCTCCATGAAGAGTCAATCACGGTGATAGTCATCGATACATATTCAGCGTGTGTCTTGTCCAGGCTCTGACCCGAGCTCAAGTGGCCGCGAGCAGAACAAACAAATACAACGAGCTGTGCCAGCAGCAAGATGTGGTACTGGAAGCACAACATGCCGGACCTGCCTGCCCTCTGCGTTCCCGCGTCAAGCAGCATGGTTCTTTGCACCACCCGCGACCCGCGACCCGCGATCCCAAACCATAGAGTCATAAGAGCCATGCATACTTACTTTCTTCCAAGAGACTAGATAAGTATCTAGCGGCACGAAGCAAAGCAGATCAAGGGAGGTTCGAACGCCTCCGTGATCACTGGGATTGACGCCCTCCCCGGCCGGGCATTTCTATGTCAAGACAGGGACCGAGGCACGGCCCAGAAGCCTTTGCTTTGGTCGAGGTACTAAGGACTGTTTAGCGCCCAACCTCTGTCGCTAAATATGGAGATCCGAACCGAAGGCTTTACCATTGGCCGGAGCTCTCGTGGCTCCTCACCAGCTGCAACCGGGCTGTTCTCCGCTAGAACCGAGCGGACCAACACTCGAGCATCCTCATCTGCCAGGGTAGCTCAAGATTCGCTTTCGAGTCGCAGACGTCGACATTGTGGCGAGCAACGAGTGCGCTGATCACGATGCTGCAGCGCTTGACGCCCCCCGTTCCTATGCAGCATGCCTTGTTCCCAATTGATCAGCTCATGGTCCACTTCGCCTGCCGGAGCCTCGCGAACTAGCGATAATAAGTGCCTAATTGTTGCCTGATGTCAACCCCGCTCGAAACCAACGATAGCTTTATGTCGTGCGCCGAACCAGTTGGGACATAACGGCGGTTGGTTGTTGTTCTCTGCGCAATGCACCAACAACGAGGCGATCATTTGCAGGTAAATCCACATCAACTGGCGCACAAGGATGTTTGAGTGGCTAAAACCCCGGGCGTTGCAGGCACGCCATCCCACACGTTCCCGCTCGCTCGTCTAGCATTACACCTCTTCTCCCATTAAGGATTGGTGTCCGGCAAGGCTATGTTCTGCGCAAACGAGTACATCTGTCGCCTTAATGCATGTGTCTAGATTCGATATTACTGAACCTGCACCTCCAACATATGACAAGATGCAAGGGCTGAGACCATACATAGCGCATGAACGAACCCCGCTTGGCCGATGGGAACAGGTTCCTCGGCCCAGAATCACAAATAACCCATGATTCGGAGGAAGCGAACAAACGTCCAACCGACATCTATTATCCAGCAAAAGCCTTCCTCATATCAAGGTCAAAAAGAGCTCCTTGGGTCGCGCTCCACCCCAGCCTTGAGAGATAGATTGATAGCACCATCATTACATGATCCCTGCTACAGCTAACCGCCTCATAGAAGCAATGGTCATGGGGCATATCGGTGGTTGTCGTTGTTCTTGGGCTACTGCAAGTTCTTCTCCCGCTTTGTCTCTCCCAGGTTGGGCTGGTTGAGGTAGGTAGATAATTTACGACAGGAACAGCACCATGTGTCACAGTTTCATTGGACGATAGTGCGAAGCCGCACTTATACGGCATACTTACGTTCTATGTGCCGAGTTTATAATTGGACTGATGGCTCATATTTCCAACCATTCCGTGTGATCTCTCTGAGTACCATGATCAACATTAGTCGTACGGCATTTCTGGCACAATGAGCTCCCGCTGTGTTACATGCAACCGATCCTTCAGCAGCGAAGAGGCTCTTCAACAACACATGCGCGACTCTCCTATCCATAGTCCGTCCTACGACTGTGATATCTGCGATCGTTCCTTTGGCAACGACGAGGCTCTTCAACAGCACCTACGCGACTCCCCTGTCCACAAGCCTTCTTATGACTGCAGCACCTGCGATCGATCTTTTGGCAACGATGAGGCGCTTGAACAGCACTTACGCGACTCTCCTGTTCACAAACCATCCTATGACTGTGATACCTGCAATCGATCCTTTGGCAACGACGAAGCTCTTCAGCAGCACCGACGTGACTCACCTGTTCACAGGCCGTCATATGATTGCGAAAGTTGCAATCGGTCCTTTGGAAACGAAGAGGCTCTTCAACAGCACCTGCGCAACTCTTCTGCTCACAGGTCGTCCTATGACTGTGATACCTGTAATCGATTCTTTGGCACGGAAGAGGCTCTTCAACAGCACCTTCGAGACTCTTCTGTTCATCAGCAAAGCACGGAAACACCTTTAGATGCATTCTTCCGTTCATACGCGGCCTTTGACTACGACCGTTCTCTTCCACCACCTATTTCGTATGCCAACTTACAGAGACATATGGGGTGGCATCATGGCCAGCCGGAGTCAGACAAAGCCTGGGATAAATACCAAAAAGCTCTTGAGAAGGAGTTTCAAATGTGGTTTGGTGCGGAAGACGATTTGGCTGCGTGGCATGCGCTCTGTCGCGCAATTGGGATCAACCCATTGCCAGTTACCATTGAGCAATGCAAGAAGGTTAGTTTCAGTGGTCTGATATTGATTTGATCTATCTATTTTAACAAAGATTGTAGGCTGCACGACGGACGCATGTCAACATCGTGGATCTAATTGATAGCAGGCGGGGAAACAAGGAAGGCGTTCAGACCTTTCGAAACGTCAACACGCTACGCGCCTACACCAAGGAGACAAACAAGATATTTCGCAATAGGTTTCACGGAGAAGATTGCAAAGGTGTTTTGAGACACCTGCTTCGGAACATATATCGCGCGAGCTTTTGAAGAGTCAACGTAGTCTATTTGCACATAGCCAGATGGAGAGGGACCTGAATCATCAATACTACTCAATGGCGAGTCTAGACATAGATTAACTGCGGGTACTCCCTTCAGAGATAGGGGTGAGATGCTCCCCGTCCGTTCGTTTATCTGGAGAGTATATCGAACTTGATTAATGTAAGGATTTATAGCTAGGATGCATTGAGGTATCATTTATTTGAGCTCGATTGCTCAAGACCAGCGATGATGACAGATCTCACGATGGTCTTGTCTCAGAGAACGAGGCGAGAAGGCTTTGGTCGTCCTCTGACGGCTCGTAGCTTCGGGTTGCTAGATATGCAGAGCCTGTGACATCGTGACATGGAACAGGTTTCAGTCGTGACACGGGCGGAGGCAAACGCCGACCGCATGTCCTCATCAGGGAAAAAGTCCCTAGTCTTAGTTCACCTCATAACCACCATTGATACCCGTATTCCGAGAGCATCTGCTGCGATGTCAGTTTTCTTTTGGTCCAATGAACGGTGACTTTGAAGGAAAGCTGCTCGCCTCAACCTCATGCAAGGCTTCTTGAGCGATCCCGAACATCTAGTTAAATGGTGGACCACCTTACTGCATATACATTAGCACTGACGTTAAAGGACTGCTAATGCCTCAAATACCTCAGTCTTAAAGCAGTTAGGCAACTACGAGCTAAGTTCGCCCGGATATAGCACCGCCAAATGCACCTTCTATACTCACTCACGCTTACCCCTGACGGAGTAATCCGCCGGGGCCCTACCGTATAGATGATACACTGCTCCAGATGAGTTACTAGCATGCGTCTCAGTGGGTATTCTCAAGTAAAGCTACGGCAAGTTCAGGCGCTGCTTTGAAGTATCTGCGGCTCTTCCCGAGTTAATCTCCCAGGTAAAGCATTAGTATACCTCTTCACAAAAGCACGAAAAAGCAAGAAGACGTCAAGCAGGCCTGCTTTCCTCAACGGGCTGTCTCATATGCGCAGCATCGTGTTTACTTCCCGGTTGCGGCTAGATAGCCTTTGATGTGGACAGCCTTGAATTTACCAGAATTTGGTAGACCAACAAAGCGTGCTGTAGTCGTAAGAAGGCTATCTGTGGATTGGGCCGCTGATTTGACTGTGATAACTTTCCCTTGATCGGGCAGGTGGCTCCCCAAGGACGACCTATGGGCTGAAGTCATCAAATCGGGTTACGCCACTCAACATTGTGTCAATTGAGGCCGAGAAAGTAAATTTGAGGCTATTGGTCCAGCCCCAGACTAGACAAGATGGAAGCAAAACTACGTCTCTTACCATATACGATAGGCGGTAGACCATTCAAAGGTTGCCTGCCCCGTCCGCCTTCAGATCCAATTGACCCGTGATGCCATGAACAGATCAGCCGTTGGCTGAACCTTCTCGTGGAACTGAGCCACCGCAGCAGCACCTCAGCACCCGGAAGACAGAGTTCTATTGAGCAAGGTCAGTAGTCGGATTAACACATTGGTGCATGCCGTGGACGTCAAGCAGCCCGTTTTGATAAGGTGTATCACTTCCGCCAAGGCATGATTTAGGTATAAAAGCTTACCACTTTCGTCTCGACCCCAGCCAGGGTCTTATCGGCGAAGTGTGCGTACAAGACGCGCGACGAAAGACGGCCGGCGTCATTATTTACAGAAGCTCTGCGTCGCGCATGCCACCACCCGGGGGCGGTAAACCGCCGGTCGGATCATCAAAATACAGAGTCAATCCAGGTGTAAGAACACACATACCTGTTCCAAATAGCATCGGTTTTGGTATACTTTAGTCCCGTCACCGAACCAGGCGGCACGAATTTGAAGTCGGTGAAGATAGCCATCATGTGCCGGATCAATGGCTCTCCACCGCACCAGGGCGACTGCACTAAGGTGAGGTTGGAGTCGGTGATCTCTCTCCTTGATGGAATTGTCTTCTTTCTGATTCTTCGAACGACCAAATCCCAACACGAAGGCATCGGGCACGGCAATCTACATAGGGCTTTGCTCACTGCTCAGACCTGTCTGGTCCAAGCCTCCAAGCCCAGGAAGAATCCGCCCGGGTTCACCTGATAGTGCGGCTTTTCCATCAAGCAGGCGCTCATACTAGTGCCTGAAGCCCTACCGAGCCAGTTACGAGATTTCCCCGGCATCTATGGCTCGTAAAGTAGTTTGGCTCGAACCCGCTTCCTTCGACCGCCGCATCTCATTCGGCTCTGGCCACCAGACGAGTATTATTGTTGCACTGGGGCTCGAGCTTGATGATGGTAATACATGCGAGGATACAGCGGCGGCCTCATTTGCTCTCGGCGTCTGAATTGGGTGAATTCGACTGAAAGTCAACAGTCATCCCACCGGTGTTCAAGCCTATCTTAAATGTCTCTTTCAAGGTCCAAGAGAACAACGACTGTGATGTGTCGTTGTGAGATCGAGGGGAAAGGTTGGAGATATTCAAAGAGGCGCCAGGCGTGCCGAACTCGTTGCTCAGCGCGGGACATGCGCAGGTACTCTCGCGAAAGGACCTGCTGGTATACACGTCAGCAGGGCATCCTTGTGGTCATTGACAGCTAGAGGAAGTGCCGTCGAGGCGGCTAAAGGAGGTCACTAGTCGTGGATGTAGCCAGAGGGGTTGCCGTCGAACTGGCTGGAGGTGGAGTTGGCTGGAGGCAGTGCTGAAGGGCCATTGGGATGGCTGCAGTAGGTGAAAGTGGCTCGATGAAATTGCTGATGAATGCTGGCCCGCCGTCAAAGGGACTCAACACAGAGATGTCATCTTAGTCTATCCTACCTGCTCCAATAGCCACATACGACCATACCCATTGGAAAATTCGGGATCCCGTCCGCTCTCCCATAGACAAGCCAATGAGGGCCGGATTAGTAGTTGGGTCGGTGACGACCAGCGAATACCTGGTGTTGTATGTTTTTTGCTGAACTTGTGGTGATATCTCAAACAATCGTCCAGAGGGAAAATTCTCGGCAACTCGCCGTACTGATGGAAACCCCCGGCACTTTTCTCTTTGTCAAGCTACTGGTCTTACTTATCGGACCTGTAGTTCCATTGACGAAGGAGCAAAAGGGTGAGGAAAGATGGAGGGATGTAGGCTTACCGCAAATTTCGCAGAAAACGGGGGATGCGCACTATCAACAGAGACTTTGTCGAAACGAAGGGCTACCCTGGCAGATACTTGGTGGAAGTTGGAAATTCTAATAGTTGTTGGCTGTTGGATTTCGGCGGTGGTGTAGAAGGATGAGATACTTCCGCAGCGAGCTTCTGGACGAAGGAATCGAGGTAGGGGTTCGGGGAAGCCCTGTACCAGCGGTCTGAACCAGCGGCTGGTTGCGGGGCGCTTGTCAAAGGAGCTCTTTCCGCAAGGAGTTCTGGCAGAAAGAAAGCTTGGTGAAGGAAACCTTCCGCGGCTAGGTTGACCCTTGGCAGCAGAAGGTGGTCAAGATGGATTTCTTCCGCGGCGATCAGGAGAAGCAATTCAGCGTGACGGCCGCTCAAGGAGGTCCTGTCGAAGTGATCCTTCTACGGCGGATATCTAGTGGAAAGAAGACTTGTTGAAGCGAGCCTTCTCGCGGCGAGACTCTCGCGCAAGGAGCTCGAAGGAGGCGGGAGGGCTGTTTGAAACGGCCCGATCATATTCCAAATCCCTCTTATGCCGTGAATATTCCAACACTTCTGGAGCACCGTCTCCCAGCGGCCAGTAGTCTGGCGGTTGATCTGGCGGCTGAGGGCTTGTCGACCAAGGTCTTTTCACGAGAAATTCTGGCAGGAAGAAGCTCGTTGATGTGGCCCCTCCGTAGCGACGTCGGATTCTGACAGAAGGGAGCCTAAAGGGACCGCTAGAGAAGGAGTTGTTGAGATGATTCCGCCGCGGTGGACTTCTGGCGGAATGAGGTCGTAAGGCAGACTGCCATTTTCTCAACGGTCCAACGGCCCATCGTCTAACGCCCAACGTCCAACGGTCAAACGATTAACGGTCAACAGTCTCAGGAACTCGCCGAGGGAGCTCTTTCCACAGGGAATAATTCTGGCAGAAAAACAACTTGCCGAAGGAAGCCTTTCCGCAGAGGACTTCTGGTGGAAGAAACTGGTCTTGTGGGTGTATTGGAACATCGTCTTCTCAGCGTCCAGCGGTCTGACGACTGAGGCACCTGTCGGAGCGACTCCTCCGGTGAGCTGGCTGAAGGAGGTCTGTGTGATGGGACGCTCTCTCGGCGGCCTGAGACTGGCAGTCGGTCAGCGATGACGGAGGAGAGATTGGGATAAGTCAGAATGGGTCGTGTATCGCCAGTTGAACAGACGGAATAAAGTCAGTGTCTCGTAATCGCTGGCTCGGCCGATCGAGACTGTCGTTTCTATCGGTCATGCCCAAGCTGCCCTGTGATGAAAAGAGTTGTCTAATTCGACCACTGATCAGTGTTAGGAGACGCGTTAGCATGTGGAAAGGTCCGTCGGCACAGCCTAGCATACCTTTTCTGCGGTCGACATTCCAATAGAGTCCTCACCTGCTCTTGACGTATCGCAATATAGAAGCGCGTTTTCTCTGGCTGCATGCCGGAATGTAATTGACGTTTGGAGCCTCTGTCGTCAGCGCCAACTCTTCTGGGTAGACCGGAGCTTTAGCGAGGTTTTCTCTTTGACCAGTCTGGCCGTACGCTTGCTCGGAAGGGTGTTCCCGTGGGAGACAGAGTCGCAGCAGCGCAAATCTTGTGAAGTATGAAAGACTGTGTGCAGGGAACATCGGTATTACTGGCGTGGAAAAGGAAAGTACGACACCGTAAGAGACATTAGGAAAACACGATGACGTGCCGCTCCAGTCCCCTCATTATCGCAGCTATCATTCGAACTCGACTCCAATAATTTGCTGCGAAAAGAGTCAGAACACGAGACTCAGCAGATAAGAGGGCCTAATTGTCCTCCCACTTTGGTTTAGAGAACCACAAAGACTCAAAGACACTACAGGGCCAGCACCTCAACAAAGACCTCGGCTCGACCGTAAATACCATAATAGCACTTTCAAGCTGTATTAATATGTATGTTCAAATAAGCTAAGCCGTATAGACTCACAACACCATCAACGCCAAGTTCTATCTGGCAAGATGACACTAGAATGGTTTCCAAAATCCAACTTCTTTAGTCGCGGTACCAAAGCTATAAATATTTACTAACAGCAGCCTCGGGAATCGATTCGTCGCTGATGGCGATACTAATCGTGGCCTCGAGCGTGACTATCAAGCTTATTTCGCTTCTGTGGAGATTTTGGAGCAGATCTTGGGCCTTTGAAGCAGTTGCGTAGCGTCTGCCCTCTCCACCCCAGCGGAAGCAGGCTACTCGTTACTCGTCCGACGATACGCACAGATCAGACTATCTTGTACTTCTGATGTTGTGCACCAATTTCTTAGTTAAGAGGCCTCTAGTGAAACCTTTCCCACTCTTCAAAGAGAAAAGCTCACACTCGGGGCCCAATATGATGTCCTGTCTTGACGAGCTCTTGTCTGCCGTGGTGCTCGTCTCCGAAGCCGGGTTGGCCTCGCTCATGGTCAGATCTTACTTGGCGTTTACTTCTGCTTGTTCATGGGCAGTCTGGGCTGGAAGAAGCCACCCTGCGGCATTGGTGCGTTCTGATTTGTTCAGCATGTTGAACTCTGCGTAGGGCACGGGTTTTTGCATGTGATTGACGAAGATGGCCTAGCCGATGCCCAGGCAGCGGATGGACTCAGTAGCATTACAATCCGTGACCTAGAGAGGATGAAGTGATGGCAGTGTTACTCAGCGGACATGTCTTTGCCGGTCCAAACACCTTCATGCTGCTATCCATTGAGTCATTGACACCTGGCTACCTAGTGCGAGCGGTGCGTCTTGACCGCAACAGAAAGTGTTGGTGTACACATCAGCAAGGAAGGCCTTCCGGCCGATACGAAGCTCAATAATCATGGTATTGAATTGAGTATACATATGGGAGGAAGAAGTTGCAGAGCCCACTAATCCTTCGTTAGGTGTAAGTAGGTGAAGGGTTCGTTTGCAACGGTCCGAAAACCCTCTGACTTCCTCTTCTGCCCTAATTATTCCAACAGGGAAGCTTCTAGAAGTTAATGCTGTTGTATCCCTGGTAGGTTCCGTGGCCTGAGCCGTTTATCGCGTACGTCGCCAGCTTGAGTCTTGCGGGAATGTCTTAGACGACGTGGATACAATCGCTGTGTGAGACTACATCAACGCGCTTGGTCTCCTGGTCATTTGCAAGTTCACCAACTTTACGGCGTCGCAGCAATCAGTGGATATGTGAAATCGGTAGCAGTTCTCTACAGAAGTATAGATAGTTGGTGAACTGCTTCTTACATGTGATGATGACCTGGTAGGTTTCGCACGCAGGAGCGGCTGAAACCTCTGCCTAGGCGATTCTGACCACAGGTGCCCAGGTCTGGCGTCTGGCCGAAGAGACAACAGGAGGCTTTGACTTCTGTCTTTCGTCTCTGTCAAATGTGCTGCTTTCGTATGAGGAGTCGCGGCTGAACTGGAAATTCAACAGCAGCATTGTTGCCGTGAAGCACGTTGCTATCAAGCACGTTGATGCTGCTTTTGAAACTGCTGTTGTGAAAAGTTCGTTGTAGCTGATACCAAAACGGCAAAGATTCGAGCGTCTTTCATCGTCTTTTCCGAGAGTCGCAATTACGACGTAGGGAATAGGGGCCGGCGTGGTTGAAGACAAAGGCGAATTGGCATCGCACTACTCGGATCTATTGTAAATGAAAGGTTTCTGTCATAACGCGCATCCTCAAATCACATGTCTCTGGTTTCAGCGACACTTGCACATCTATCATCTTGCTCAAGGCGACCGAAACGACTTTTAGTAGCGGGTAGGATATCCCCGCAACCACCTTGTCCTTGCGTGGCGGAGATTATTGATGGGGCCGTTCACGAACTGTCCACTATGAAAGAACGTAGTAGGTATTCAGTTCAAAAAGAGAGACACCCAGAATCAAGGGGTGGTATTCCGAAACCGAGAATCGAACTCGGGGCTATGCCTAACCTCTCGAGAAAATGAGAGGGCATCATGTTGGCCACTACACCATATCGGATTTAACGGCTGGCTAGACATCTGATTGCAGAGCCTTAGACTTGGTGGGCCAAGACTAGGAGTGGGTATTGGTGTGGATGTAAATGTGGGCGTGAATATTGAGGCCCCATAGATGAACATGAGTCCCTCACCACTCATGCTGTGTTCAGTGCTCTGTACGTGGTTCATGCTAGCTGATGCAGCCGGTGATATTTGATAGACGAATGAGTCCTCGGGATATCCATGCGTAATTTCTAGGAATATAAGTGAGTACTAGTCTCGGGACGTTCGTTCCTGTCTTGATGTGTGAATTTCTGATGCCCTTGAATGATGTGAGTTTTTCTGAGCTTGCTGCCCGCTATGTCATCGCTGAATTCATTAGTTTCGGGCATTGCACAATTTATAATGGAGGTTTCTCGCAAAACTGAATGTTGGTATTTGGCTAACATCTCTTCGTGCCTAAATGAAGTCTTCCACTTTCTTGCTCTTAATGAGGTTCCTATGCTGAAGAAGAAGTTTCCCAGCTCCTCCTCGCCATTACAGGTCCATAAGTCGGGGATGATGACGGTCTTATGTTCTTTATCCATTGGGATTGCTATCATTGAAAATGTGAACACGTTGATATAGACACGAAAGAGAAAAAAAACATCATTCAACTTACATCGTGGCCGAAAAGGTCGCTTGCGTCCCATCCTCGAAGATACAAACAAGGCGTTCAAAGGCCGGAGGGTTTCGTCTGCCCCATTACAGTTTTCACTGTCGTCGTCTTGCTCGGCACAGTGGCACAAGCCGTGATGCCCAAGCCGGATCCGGCTTGGGTACTTTCTGAGGTTCGAGATGCAGACTTAGACGCCACCGTAGCGTTCAGCATTCAGGCAGGGTCACCGCCAGGTCCGCGTTCCAGAAAATGATCTAGGCCCAAGTGGTCTTAACAACGTGTGCGATAACGGTAAGTGTAGGTTTCCCTATTACAGGGGAATTGGTTCGAACCGTGGGTTGACGAAGAGATCAATTTAACTATATGAATTTCTGCGTAGGTGTAAAAAGGAGGTTCCAACCGCAGGTTGGGCTGGCTACGATAATCCTAAATAGGGCCCCTAATTGGCCCCTGCGCGATCGACTGTATGCCGCGGTCGAATTGGACTTCCGATCCGACAGTAAGGTATCACCCTTTCGACAACAACATACGGATCGCAAGTGAGAGTGCATGCACAGCGCAGTGCCGGGAGTGGTGAGCAGGTTTGAGCCTTCAGCTATCTACCTGTTCACCATCAAGAGTTAGAGGATATTCGTGTGCTGCTTCTCCGCAATGTACTGAAGCATGAACGTTATGCTGGCATATGCAGGCGTCGCTGTCGACATTGCGATGGGCGCGGCAGTACCTAGGGCGACCTCGCTAACGGAGGCGGAGTGATGATCGCGTTTGTCGTGCAAGATGACGCGCTCCAACTGAAAACATTGGAGCGATTGGCGTTAGATGCCAGGGGTATCTTGCACGGGGGTCTTGACAGCGGATTGAGCACTTTTGTGTGGTAGCTGAGGCTGTCGGAGCTAGAGTAGCGGCTTAGTTAGTTCACAGAAGGGGTTTACCTGTTGCATGCCATCCATCAACGGACACTCTGCAGTTGAATGTGCAACGCAAGTCAATCGAAGACTTGTCGTAACATTGCCGGCATCTTTCGTCCATGCCAGAAGACGTCAAAGTTAAGCGTTTAATTCGAACCATGGTGCGGATATCGGTGAGACCCTCCCTATCTCGACGGACGATCGGAAGGCAGACGTCAGCTGGGATCTGGTGGATTGAAACAATAGCCCACACGGTGGCTAACAGGAATGACCAATCAACCACCCTTGTTTTCATTTTGTTCCTCGTTATCTATTGTGAAGGACTGGATATATGAAATATTCCTGTTTTTGGAGAGCGAGGTCCCGTGGAACGCGAGTGAAGTAGAAGATGTCTGGATGAAGTCGAAGTCAAGGATCCCCATTGTGGTGTCAAAACGCGGCTCAGGACGGCTCTGTTGTCAATCCACGATCTTTTTGGCATGCAAAATTTCCACGGGAATCAATGCGCGATACTCAGACCGTGGGACTGTTGACAATAAGTAAGTGAAGTGTATTCGCTTCCGTCAACAAGGTACCTTACGTTGGACAGGGAAGACGATGGCTTCAGCTTGTGAGATCGGTACGCTGAAGTCCTGATCGTGAGACTTCTCACATGCACGCTGTTGTTGGGCTAGGGCAAAACTACGGCCTCGTTGCCAGCTTACTCCGGCATCAGCATACGATGCATTTTCCTTTTGCCTCTAATCCTAGCGGCACTTCATGTGGCCTACGGCCTAGAGAGTAGGAAACGATAAGAAAAGTACCTGTGCGATCTCAAACAAGAGCTCTTTTGACACAGTGCTGAGCCTTGTGGCCATTGCAGAGGCTCCGAGCAACCAGATCGACCTCGACATCGGCTTCTTTGGACGCACCTGTTTGCTATCTCACAAGTATTGCCCCGGCATTGGCTGCGCAGCTTCTGGTCTTGTAGTGACGGGTCAATGCGCCGGACGGCTCGGGCTTCCATGGTGAAATCCAAATCAGGATTATAATCAAAGCGGCAATTTCAATGGCCAGACTGGCGTCAACTAGGTGGCTGAGTTATGTCTCGCGATCGATCATATGCCCCTTATGCCGTCGTGAAGTTCTCAACTTTCGGATTAGAAGTCTATTTCGACTACGAGATAAGGGCGGCACAGGGGCCAGTCCGATTCTCAACCGGACCTCAATTGTCCCTCCATCATACGGTTGGAATCTCCCATACATATTGTCACACAAATTCAATCAACATGCAGCAACTGACCCTTCGTCACCAGCAGGCTCTCAACATCAACCGCGGCAATAAAGCACCAAAGCGCTTGATTTGAGCATCTACGTGCTCCAACAATAGTAAGTAAGTGCTTGAATAACAGCAGTTACGTGCCTTGCAGCAGCATTAATGTGCTTTGGGAGAAACGTTCATATGCTTCACTGCAGCTGTTGGATACTTCATTTACCTGCGACACAAATGCATCTCACATCAGCACCTGTTGCTATCCAATATCTAGTTTGTTCACCCTCAAGAGAATCTGGGAAATGACTGCAGCCGTCTTTCGGACAGGCAGAAGCACCGCGCCTCGCGTTTACTTATTGAACTACAAGTACAACACGTCGCACAACCGTTTTGTCAATCAAGGGCCGTCGGCGCAAGCTTACCTATTGTACCAGACAACGTAATTGTTGTCTATAATATGAACCTACATGAAGAAAGGGTACTGATACGTTGCCATTGCCGAGGCGTGAAACGTAAGCAAGCCATTGCTCGACTCGTCCATCTGATGAGTCTTCTGTCGGTTTCACTCCTTGGTTAAACATGATCGTTCTCATGTTCATCATCGCCTTTGGTGTCGCTTTTGTCCTCGATATCTTCAAATGGAATACAACATACCCGCATCAAGGAAGCCTAACAAATCTTGCTTTCGGTGAAACCATCAATGTATTCACAACTAAAGACACCAGACGTCTGTCATTCAATCTGTCCTGGGGAGGGGACGTCCCGGTCAAGTTGTACAAGACGTGAAGGTTACAGGTTGGTGCTCTCCATCACGCCAGGTGGCCACATGCCAATAATAGTATTCAGTCCTTCTCCGTGCCATGAAGCAAAAGCCAGCTCTCGACACCAAGTGCCACAACAATCTTCTGGTTCAGCTAGGCAAACTTGCCAAATTTGCTCGACGGACACCTGCTCTCCAAGGTCCTTCAAGCACTCGATCCCTCGTCGGCTGTCTACTGTGTCTGTGGAAGTCAAAAGAGCACAGGGGATAGCAGGAGTAATTGAGTACTTGGAGCCTGTGAAGTTGGCAGCGGTTTCTTACAAGCCAAGCTGCAGTGTTGGGCAGTCAGAAACAGTCCAGAGTGGTCATTTGTACTCCAAAATGTCTTGGCAGGTGATTATTGCCTTGACCTGTTGGAACTGGGAGCACCTTTGAAGTATTCTCGCCTGCGTCGGAATGAGGGTGACAATGCCGAAGGCCAGTCAGGCTGGAATTGGTATTTAATCATGTCTAAAACTTTGACGCAACCTTATCTGCTGGCCTGTATACCCGTGAAGTTAACTCTTTGCTCCGGGAATCCACTCGAGGAACTCGGCTATAGTGATGCTGTTGTGGGTCAAATCTCCTGGACACATGATCGTGGTCTTGATGAAGTGAGACTTGTCGAAGTTCGTGACTATGCCAGAATGAGTGGGAGTCGGCATTACGAGACTGCTGCTAAAAGCTCAGGTCGTTGTCGTCGCGGCCTTGGTGATGGTCTTGGTTGGTGATGCCGATGACACCAACACAGGCATTCATTACGAGCCATAAGCTCTCGCAACATGGGCCGATAGTTTGTTCTGCTTGAGAAACTCGTTACTTGTGATCTGGTTGTTGTCAGTAATTCCCTTGTAGGTAGTCATTTTGCGAACGAGGTGGGACTTATCATGAGTCTTGACCATGTTGGTCCGGGTTGAGGGAGGCGTCGTGGTTCCGTTGACGGCTGTAGTGACAGCCGCAGTCACCTATCAGCTTCTCATCTTAATCGGCTTGGTATTGCTGGATCTCAGTACTCTTGCATAGACAATAGCTTCTAGCTAAAGACCCTCGCAAATGAAGCCAAATGGCGGGTTCCACTCCAAGAGATCAGTCAGGGAGATCGCACTGCAGCCATCCATGCCATGGCAAGTGGTTGCCGATATGAAGTCATTTTGCAAACATGCTCCATATTAGATTTGATAGACATAGGCGCCGTCAAACCGCTCGCCGAAGCAGTGTCCGGTTTTGCTGTGGGGGTGACAGAGCCAGGAGAAGAGTTCTTCATCGCAACGGCGTACTTTACCTCGACGAAGACGCTGATCGGCGCGCCGGTGCTGTCGACGCCCAAGGACGATGAAAGCGTGAAGATAGGTCTTCCTGCAGCATCCAGAATGAAGTCTTCGACCTGGAGCCGGGCGCTTTCGGCCAGTGTCGGCGCGGCATCCGGTTCCTGGGCGGTCAGCGCTGCCGATGGCGCCGCCAGGGCCCGGCATGTCGTCGTCGCGATTAATGCCTACACAAAAGGGGTCGCTCCGGGGGTCCTCAATGCCTCAATACCGCTTCAGGCCTATCAAATCGTCAGTCAGCCTCTCGACGACAACGTTCGGCGCGCTATTCTGCCCAGAACACGTGCCATATATGTCCCAGGATCCGGCTCCACGTGGACGGGCGTCTCCATGTCAGCATCGACGGGCCAGCCTTTCTTTACGACGAGCGATGAACCCTCGGCCTGAGTTCCAAGTCGAAGCCGGCCCGCTGCCACCAACCGTCGACATCACGGCAATAACATTGGGGTCCTTGCGGCCCACCTCGGTCAGAGCGCGATCGGGAGGGCCAAGATGGCATTAAAAGAGGCGTCGTCCGGTCCGATAGCCATCGAGGTAATAAGGCAGTTATCCTCCGTCGAACAGAAGCCCTTCGGTATCCCGTAGTAGAGAAGACTGATGATTACGAAGGTCGCGGTCGTTAGCGCTAGTATGATGCCCGGCATCGCAACCGTCTTGCGGACGGTGCAGCCGCACCGGTGGGTCAGGCTGTGAAGCCGGCTTCGGAGCCGCACTGGACGAAATTGTGCTGGGCGTAGTAGTCGACCGGGCGCAGCATGCGCTCGCATATTATCGGGGTCAGGGTCAGCGTTGTCGGGCCGGCGGGCATGAGCCACTATCTCGCGCTCCTGTCGGCTGTCTTCGATAGCCTCGATCTCTGTGCCCTGTTGTGCCCCTGAACCGACCCCATCCCGTGTTTATCCCATCGACTGTGAGTTAATGTCAGTAGATTAGTACGTATCTTCAATGAGGGAGCAGAGAATCACGTATTATTCAACAACTATCCGTTTAGCACTCGTCTTAGTTCCAACCCATGCACCCGACCAAAAAGTGCCCACGTTGGAGAAAACTGGAGGTGTCTGTACTGACGTCAAGTCGCAATCGATGGGATAGCACATTCTCACTGAACGACCCTGCGGTCTTGGTCGTCCGCAGACGGCTTTGCAAAGACGCCACGAACGCTCGTAGCCGAGAAGCGGAACTGCGGGCCGGAGTTGAGTTGACGCAATGTAGCTGCCCTGGCTGATCTATTCTAGATCTTCTCGTTTAGGGGGCTGGAGATCGCCGGCGTCGATGCCAAGACAGCCGATGGCCATGTCCACCTGTCGTCTCTTGAGGCAAAATACCTCGGATATCGACATCCAGGTCGGGCCGATCCTAACGATGAAGCCGGACACGGCCGGATAAACGGCGGGGACCGGATAGCCGACCGCGGCTGTCAGGTGTAAAGTCGGGGTCATTGGCGGTATGAGGGTCGAGGGGTTCGTAAATGAGGGTGCGACACTGGGAAGGAGGTCGAAAACCTGTTTTGCCCGCGGTCACTACTAGTCTTCGTTCCACCTAAGAACCAGATGAATCTCGCAACACTGCCGTACCTCGCGTGACGCGGCTTCACGGGCCTGTCGGCGTTTGGGAGTTGCTGAGGTTGAATACCCATGCTGCTGGCCGGCACGATGATGCGGCGCGGCTCATGTTTACCTTTGACACAGTCTATGAACTCTACCACCGCAATGTTGTCGGCCATTCCGAGCGTAGTCTTGAGCGAGTCGGCGAGGCCGGCCACCACGTCAATGTCATGCTTGTACTTCTTGTCGAGTCTCGCCACCTCGTCAACGGGATGGCAGGCGCATGTAGTCATAAGTCCCGGTGACGGTGCCGATGGTCGAGCGCAGGCTCTTAGAGATGGTCGATCTTCTACTCGATAGAAATGGCCGGCAACAGCCCGTCAATCTGCTCGTCTGGGCGCGAATGGTATCGGAGACAAGCGAGGAGTTGCCGCTCTCTAAATAGTTGACGGAAAATGCATGCCTGTCACGCCGGATCGTCGGGTCGACGTTCTCCAAAATGTGTTCGCGCGCGTCGCCGAAGTGGCGAGGGCGCAAGGAGGCTGCCCTGGAGACCACCACCCACCTCCAAAGGAGACTTTCACGTAGGCATAGCATGTATTCAGCCCACTGCTCCAGGGCTATCATAGAATTCGCGGAATCAACCATCAATTCCCACATTTCGCCGGAGCTGAAAGCCTACGGGCCACCGTGGACGCGGGCGCAGGCGTCATGGTGAGTGATGTTGATATTCTGTTGGTATACAAGTCAGCAAGGCAATCCCTTCCGGCCGGCATGAAGTCCAGCAGTCGTATTCGACTGCGAATGTGGTATGGAATGAAGTTGGTGGGCAGGGACCAGAATTCCTCTGTTGGGTGTAAGTAGGTGGAAGGGCCCGTTGGCATGGGGCGGGCAAAGACGTTGACGTTGCTGTCCAGGGCACTAGTGGTCCGGTCGCGATCCGCTGGTCGACGGGCCACTCTAACACATTGGCGCGGCTTGGGAAGGATAGGCTGTCGGGGCTGAACAAATAGAAAGATGCGAACAGATGTCATCACCTCATGGGTACAGCATCTTCAATGGCTTGTATGCCCCGTTCATCATTAGAGAGCAAATTTTCGTTTTCATCACAGTGTCTGATGTTACGATAAGAGTAAGTGATAGCCATGGAGCTTTTGCAACGAAACTCACTGTCGGATCGGAAGTCCAATTCGACCGCGGCATATAGTCGATCGCGCAGGGGCTAATTAGGGGCCCTATTTAGGATTATCGTAGCTAGCCTAACCTGCGGTTAGAACCTCCTTTTTACACTTACTTATATAGAAATTTATATAGTTAAATTAATCTTTTTATTAACCTACGGTTCGAACTAATTCCCTTATAAGAGGGAAACTTATACTAATTAGTAATTAAATTTTATTATTATAGATCGGTAAGGTATCTTGTTATATAAAAGAGACGACCTCTTAATACTACACGAAATAAGAGATTCGTATTAATTAACTTTATAGAGGTAAATAAAAAAAAAACGATTTTTAAATACTATATAGAATTAAGTAATTATAGCCCTTTATTACTTACGAGAGGTCGACGTTTATTATATTAAACTACGTTAATTAATAGAACTACTTAAGCGATTAGTATTTTATTATTACTTTAAGTAGCTTTTTTATTAAATAATTTTATTATAGCTAGCTTATAATTAGAAATTAACTAGCCGAATTAGTAAAAGGAATTATTAGTGGGTAATAATTACTAGATTAGTATAATTAAATTACGAAAAATACTACTTAGGAAACTATAAAATAGGGTACTAAGAGGCTATAAAAAAAAGATTTTTAAAGTATTTAACTTTACTAAGTATAAGCAATAAGTAGTATTTTTAATAAGTCCTTAAGGCCCGCGATCTTATAAAAAAAGGGGGGGGGGGCTTAATTTTATTAACTATACTTAATAGCTTATATAAATCTTTTATAAGCTACTTAGTATTTATATTTAACTATTCTTACAGAATATTACTCTAAAAGAGGTAGGTTAAGGAAAGAAGCTATTTAGAGATTATAGAGAGTACGAGGCTTAGGAGGCTAGAAGTATATAGAATAGTAAAAATTAGTAATTAATAAAAATTATAAGACTAATTATTATATCTTTTTATAATAATATAAATATTTACTACTATTATTAAAAAAAGGGGGTTATTAAAACCTACCTTTTTATCCTAAATAAAAAAGAGGTCTTAGTAAGTATAATAGCTAGTAATTTAAAAAGGTAGTAATAGTTACTAAAAATAATAAAAACGAGAGTAGTAGCGAGATAGTAAGAGGAAGCGGGAATTTTCTAAACCTTAATAAATTTATTAAATAGTAAAAGTACGGGCTTATTATAACTAATATATAGATTAGATATATCCTTATTAAGATTAAATATACTAATAACTATTAATATAGGCATAAGCTAGAGTACGACCCTTAGTAAATTAAAATAAAAAAGAAAAAAAAAAAACCTGATCCTAAATAAAATCCTAATCCTTTATAAATAAGTAAATATTAACCCGGACTATTAGGGAATATAGATATATAAGATTATAAATTAGCCTAACGGTAAGTAAATTAATATAATATTAATCTATTTAACTAAGGTTTATAAAAAAAAAGGTCTATAGGAATAACCCTTATTTTATAAGATCGTAAATAACCTTAGTTACTAGCTAGATAAATAATTTATAAGAGTAAGCTTAGGAATTGCGAAAGTAATTAATAAATTCCTTTATAAGCGAGGGGTATTATTAGCGTAATTATAATTATAAGAACTATACGAAATCTTAATAGCGATAATTATAAAAGAGGAATTTATATTATAGAACTAGGTATAAGTTAATAAGGTATATAATCGCTTTAACGAATTTAAAAAAAGGGTAAATAACGTAGATTTCCTCCTTATAATTACTAATAGTAATTTATTATTATAAAAAGATATATAGAGGCAAAATATAGTACTAGAAGTCCGATAATTAATAATTCTACTTATTTTAATCTATAGCTTATTACCGCTACTAATACGAAATCCGGCGCTAATTAGCTAATAAAAAAGGAGGTAAACGACCCGGAGTTACTAATAGTACGTAACGACGTAAGGATCGTATATAAATACTAAAAATTTAGTAATAAATACAAAGTAATTTATAAACCTTAAAAAAATCTTTTTAAAAAAGAAATTATACTTTAGGGGGAAGTATAAGGTCTTATAAAAAACCCTAATAATATTTTATAATTATTATAAAAAGGTCGGGATTAAGGAACACTAGTACTATTTAGTAATTAATATTATACTTATAAGTAAAGTATTTAATTATTATTATAAAGCGGTGCGTAATCCTAATTAAAACGACTTTCTTAGTATTATTAACGTAATCCGAAGCCGCTTTAAGACCTATAATAAGAATCTAGAGCTCCTATCCGAGCTATAAGTAATTTTTTTTATATTTATAACTAGGATAATAGAAAATAAATTATAAATAAAAATCTTTAAAAAGCTTATTAATTAAATTAATAAGCTAGCAAAAACCTAGCTAAATAAGGGAACTAACGAGCGGAAAGTTAAATATTTTTATACTATAGTCTAATACGTACTAAAAATAAAAATAACCTTATACTAAGTACTTAAAAACTATAAGACGCTCTACTCGAGGCTAAGATCTAGTTTTAATATTAAAGTAAGAATATTATACTAAACCTACCTCTAAGCGTATAACGGCCCTTATTAATAGTACTAGGTCGATTAAACGTATAATAAAAAAGGGAAAGAAGCTAGGTACGGTAATTAATAATAAAGAGGCCTAGATTCATTAAATAAGTAGAGATTTAACTTATAAATAGGATAATAAAAAAAGTAGTATTTTATTTATAAAAAGGATAGATATTAGTTAAGTAATTACTCTAAAGAAGAGCGTACTAAATTATATAAATAATATAAAAAGTCGAGGGTAATAGAAAGTAAAACTAGCCCTAATCGATTTAACTAATTCCTCGTTATATATAAGGGTAAATCCGGGGGCATAGAACTTAGCGAAGGTAGCTAGTTTAGCGTCCTAAAATATTTATACCTTATAAGAGATTCGGAAAATAAAGAAGATCTTACCCCCTATACTAACGAATTAGACTATAATAAAGTTAATAATATTAACTACTCTTTTTTCGTACTATTAGCCTCGGGAGGATATACGAAAATAAATAAGTAAAAAGTAGTAAAAGTTCTTAATAAGTAGGCTTTTATTTATAAATAATAAAAAAAAGTTACTTAGATAATGGGCACGGAGAGGGGTAAAGGGGGCAAATTATAATCCAGCTTATCGAATTTAATAATACTAGATTTACCTCTCTTAATACCTAAAGAGAAATTAAGTACTAAGTAATTATAATAGTAGCTAAGGGGGTCCTTTTTATACTACTTAAATTACTTAAATACTAAGCTCGTATAAGTATTCTATATAAGTAAAAAGTATAGTTTAGAAACTTTTTAAGGAATTATCCTAGATACTAAGGTATTATAATAATTAATAAAAAGAAAAGGGTAATTCTAGGCGCTATAAAGGATCGTATTAGTAATATTTAATACGTTAATAGTAGGTATTATAAAGATTAGTTTTAGCCTAGGTAAGGAAATCGTTACCCTAAGTATAATAAAAATTAAAACGTATTTTAGAATAATAACTTTTTATATTTTATTTATTAATATACTATTTTTATTATATTTAAAAAATATAGATTAACTAAGTATTATATTTAATAATACGAGGAATAGAATCTCTAATAGTAAGCACTTTAAGATAGTCGAACGACGGTGGGGGTACGCGTTTATAAGGCTTAATAACGACTCAAAGTCGATTTATTACTTAATAGAAAATAAGCTTCGATAGCTATACTAGAGGTTCGGCTACCCGTTAGTTACGAGGCTATATAACCTCCTAAAGTAGTTAGGTAATAATAATATCGAAATAGGGGCGCTAGAGTAGTTAATAAAAGTGTATTACTAATACTAAATAAATACGCAGAGCTTATATAGGTTTAAATTTAAATTATATAATAAGCTTAACTTTAATTAAGAAATCATTATTAATATTTTTTATTTAAATAATCGGCCAGTCTTATATATAATTAACGAAGCTATATCTTTTTAAGTAGGGTAATTCCTCTAGGATTTATAAATAAAGATAGTATAGGCTACCCTATAAAAAAGCTAGATCGATATATACTAGGGACCGCTAGACGGTATTAGAACTAACGCTAGTACTAGCTTTAAATTAGTAAAATTTAAGGAGAATACGACGGCCTACGGTATATAGTCAAAAGTTATGCTTATTAAAGCGTACTATAGTATTAGAAAGGTAGAAAGGGTATACTAGTAGCTAAAGAGGGTATTTAGAATTATTAAAAAAGAAAATCTAGATTTTATTAATAACGAATATTTCTAAATAGTACTTAAATATTATAACAATACTATAGGGCTTAATAAGCTTATATTAACGCTTCTTATATTTAGAGTATATTTAAGAACGACCTTAGCCTTATTATTATTACTAAATATAAGCTAACGAGCTTAAATAGTTAAAAAAGTAATATAGGTATTGCGCGAGGTAAGCGTAAGAAGGTAAATTAATGAGGTAATTACTATGCGTAATAGGCCCGATATAGGGGGTAATTTAGATATATTACTAAATTTAGATATACGAGTATAGTGCGAAATTATTTAATAATAGGCTAGGTTATATAAATTAATTTTTATTAACGAGCGATCTTATATAGTCGCGAGGGATCATAACTAACCCCTTAAGGTATTAATTATAGTAATAAGATTATATTATATAGATCTTAGCGAGGTAATTTTTAATTTATAAAAAGAAAAAGAGCTAGGGGAAACTATATAACCCGTAGTAGAGGTATAAGAAATTATTTTTAATAAAATCGTCGTAGTAATACTAATAAATAATAAAGAAGAGGAAATTACTAAAAGGGTACTAATACTACTAGCGAGACGTTATAAAAGACTATAACGGTAAGTACTAATACGATAATTTATTATTAATAACGAGGTAATTAATACTTTTTATATAGTAAAAGAGAAAGCTAATTTCGAGCTAGTAGTTAAACTACGTAAAGAAGGCATAATTATAAGTACTAGAAAGTTATATAAGGAATTAGATCTAATTAAAATAGATATTTTTTATAATCGAGGGGTCTATCGATTTATTTTTTACGACCTAGAGAAGTATATAAACTTTTATATATTTAAATCGTAAATAGTTCGTAAGATTAAAGGGAAAGGAATATCCTAATTATATAAGGAGTTTAAATACGTAATTTAGGGGTACGGCAATGTTAAGAAGGCGATACTACTTATATAATTGCTTATAATATAGCGCTATAGCTAATAATTAATAATAGTACTAATAGTATCGCTACAAAAGAAGGGATATAAGATTTAGAGCCGTGATATTACTTAGGCTTATACTTAATTAGCTATAGGGCTTTTAAGGAAAATCCTAGCTTATTTACTAAAAAAAATAGCTAGTAAGTACTTAGAAAGTACGATTATTAAAGTACTTAAATTACTATATAAGCTTATAGAATCGGGCACTTATTAATAAGCTACTTACTACGATTTTTATATTAATTAATTATTAATAATTATATTTACGTACGACCCGTGCTTACTAATCTCTAAGTACGTAAGTAACTAATTTAGAATTATTAGAATATAGACCGATAATATATTAAGCTTATTTAATATTAACTTTATAAAAAAAGAGGATAAGGAGCTTTAGAAAGTGGGCTTCGTAGTAACGCTAAAAGAGGTCCTTATAATAAATAACTTATTAGCGTTTAATAGTAGGATTTTTATAATCGAGGGGGAAACTGTTATTTTTTAATAAAAGGGGTAAAGTAAGAAAATTAGCTTCGTTAATCTAAACGTAATTAATATTAAAAAATAATATAAGGCTAAGCTTATATAAAGGGTATATATTATAAGTATATATTAGCTTAAGGCGATTTTTAACTACGCTAGAGTAGCGTAAGCTATAGAACTAAATAAATAAGACGTCGAGGTACTTAATAAGTAGCTCGAGTAGTAATACTCGAATCTCGATCGAGGTTTTATTTATTATCTAATTAACCTCATAGCTAGTAAGCTTTACGTATTTATAAATAGCTTATTTATAAATAATAAGGACCTTATTTTATAATTAGGGTATATTATTATTCTTATTAATAAGAGTATAGGCAAGAGCGAATTTATAATATATAATAATATAATCTATTACTTATTAACTAAGAATAAGTAAATAATAAGAAGTATACTAGTATTAGAAGTTTATAGTATAGTTAACGGCGTTAACCTTGCTTATGCGATTTTAATAATACTAAAGAGAATTACTAATTAACTTAGTTTTTTATTAATCCTAACGGTCGTTTATACGGATTTTTATTTACTATATAAATATCTTATTAAATTAGGAATTATAAAAGAAAAGAGGTTTATAATTAATATTATAACCCTTAGGTAATTATATAAAAAGCGCGAGATCCTCGAGATCTATTAGATTAATAATAATAATAACCTCACCGACGCTTTTATAAAAGTAGTACCCAATAAGGGGTTAGAGTAATTTATAAGTAGCGGAAAAGTTAATATATAAATAAAAAGATAAGTTATATAAAAAGAATAGAGAAAAAAAAGAAAAAAAGACGATTTAGTAAACGGGCCCGAGGTTAAATTATACCTCTAACTATAATAATTAAATTAATAAAAAAAAGAGAAAGTTAGTATTAAATTAGAAGTCTAATTTAACCGCGGTATATAGTCAATCGTATAGGGGCTAATTAGGGGCCCTATTTAGGATTATCGTAACTAGCCTAACCTGCGGTTAGAACCTCCTTTTTATACCTACCTACGCAGAAATTTATATAGTTAAATTAATCTCTTCGTCAACCCACGGTTCGAACTAATTCCCCTATAAGAGGGAAACCTACACTCACAGCTTCTTCTGTTGTTCCCGTGCGCCTTTGCCACCCTGCCAGGATGCAGCTATCGAAACCATCCTGTGAGTGTTTGATAATTAAGACCGCTGTGGATGAGGGCAATTCAACCTAGCTCTCTGTGCCGTTAAGGTCAAGGACACCGGTTGACCTGGCACGCCTTTCGAAAGATGAGCAATGAGGCCAGCGGCGCCTGGCAGTGTTATGATATAGATCAAGCATTTCATCATTGTGAGCCTCTTGTACCACGAATTCCAGTACAATTACTTTGCTCAATTCTCGGTGAGCGAATCGCAGGGCCGGATGTAACCAAAAGAACTGAGTCGCCGCGATAGACTAATAAGTCAACATACCCACTTCCTGGCACCCCCCTGTTTCTAGCACCTATAAAAACGCGAAAATCTACTATAACCTAATACTTACCCCTAACCTCCTTTTATTATAATATTTTTAATTCGCGTCTAAATAGGCTTATTTTATATATATATATATATATATTATATATATAATACTTTAATATATTAAAAATTAGCTTTATTAAGTTCTTAAGGATATTTTAGATAATAAGAGTTAAAAAAGAGCTTTATTAGAATATAAAATATTATAATTAACCCTCTAACTACGTTTTTAAAATAGTTAGATTAAAAAGGTAGCTTTTACTAATTAATAAAGGCTATTTCCTAATTAAGAGAGTAAGTTAGTATAATAAGTTCGTATTCAAGCTTTACTAAGCTTCGTATTAACGTATTAATAAGTAAAAGAATTTATAGAGCGAGTTTTAGTTATTATTAAAGATATTAAATTATTAAAAAAAAGCTAAATTTATATTTTTATAAAAAAGAACCTTATTATGAAGGTTTAGAAAAGTTGTTTTATTAATTTTAAATACGTTAATATGGTATTTATTAAAGTTATTAAGAACTAGTTTAAGTTCTTTACTATTTTTAAAATTAAAAATATTAAATTAGCTAATAAATATAATATAAATAAGATTAGTATCCTTGAGGGTTAAGGAGCTAATAAGTTAGTATTAAGTATAGCTAAGATAACGTCTATTTATAAAAAATAACCTAGATTAAGGGTATAGGTCTTTATTATTAAGTATATTTTAGTTTTAAATAGGGTACTTCGTCCCCTTTTATTTTTAAAAAAAAGATAGTTTAATAATAAGAGTTTTTATTATATTTAGTTTTATATAATAAGTAGGAGTTTATAGTAATAAATAATAGCTAGATTATAGACTTAACTATTATTAAATAGTTAAAGAAAGTATTTATTTTATAAACTATACCTAAGACTAAGGGGGAGGCTTAATTATTAATTATAAATAAGTATAGGAGTTATGTAATAGTAAATTTTATATAAAATTACTATATTAATAATATTTATTTATTATTCTTATTATTATATTCTTTTTATATTTTTTAGCCTCTTAATTAGTCTATTTTTAGCCCTATTAAGTTAGTTTATTAAAAAGAGCTCGGTTACTTATTTTAATAAAACGATTTTATTATTATAAGTAAAAGGAAATTTTTAAACTATTATTAAAAGGCTCGACTTATTAGTTTATTAGTTTTAAATATTAAAAATAATTAGAAATAAATTAATTTGTACCCTATAGCTTATTATAACTAGCTAGTCGTAGTAAGTATATTAGTAAAAGTTAAGGCTATGAGTACTAAGTAAATAGTATCGTAATTATAAATAGCTTTTCTAAAGCTATATTTATAAGTTATAGGGTAAGTAAGGTTTCGGTAATTAATTATAGTTTTATTAAGAAGGGTTCTTAATAAAAATAGTTAAAAACGATTATAAAATTTAATACTAAGTTAATTATTAAAAAAGCTATAAAAAGTCTATTTTTAAACCCAGTTTAAGTTTATATTATATATAAGTTTAATTATAAATATATCCTTTATTAATAATTACTCTTATTTATTAAGTAATTACTTAGTAAATACTAATAAGCGCTTATTTAAAGTAATTATAATAATTATTTTATTATATAATTACTATTTTTTATTTATATATAACTTATTTATAGTTCTTTTATTCTATAAGAGTTACTTTATATTCTTATATTTTTATATATATAGTATATTATAGCCGCTATAAGCCTATAGGGCGGGCCCTAGTTTTAATTATATATATTAAGTCGTAATATTAAATCTCTTTTTTAAAGGTCTTATCCTTATAGACCTATAAATAAGTCGTTATAGCCTAGGTTAGGGCTTTATTAAATAGTTTTTTTAAAAATACTAAAATATTCGCTAGATTTTTAATATATTATTATTTAAAGCTTATTCTTAAAATTAAAGAGTAAGGATTCGAAATTATAATATTTTATTCGTTTTATTATTTATCGGGGTAAAAATATAAAATACTAAAGGGTAAATTAAAATATTATAAGTATATACGTTATATTCGTTCTTATAACGTAACTATTAATATTATATATAATTATAAGTTTTTCTTTTTTTTATTAGTATTTTTTTTATTAATTATATTTATAGTAAATCGTTTTTTATTTAAAATTAATAAGTTAGAACGTAAAAAAGAGGTAAAAGAGCTTCTTTTTTAAAAACGGGTAGAGGCCTTATATTATATATAAACTAAGATAAATAAGTTTTTATTAAAGTTAAATCGTTTTTTTTAAAAAAGAAGATAGTATTTAAAAAGGGGAAAGTAATCCCTAATCCTCTTAATATTATTAATAAAAATAAGTCGGCCGTTGCGCGGGAGGTATAATTTAGTAATATTTTTAAAATAATTAATTAAGACGTTATAATAATTAAGAGTTTTAGTTTTAATTTTAATTTTAATATTCTAAAAAGGATTTTTAAAAATTCTAGAAGTTCGTAATAAGTTCTTATATATTTTCTTTATATCTATAACCCTTCTATTTAATAAGAAATTCTTATATTCTATTCTTAATTCTATAATTAATAATTCGTTCGATTTTATATTTTAATTAATTTAGTTTAATAATAATATAATTTTTTATATATAAATTTCTTAATATAGGCTTGAGTAATAAGATATAAAAAACGGGATAGTATTATATCGTATTTAGTAATTTTAATTTATAATTAATTAATAAGACTTTTTTAATAATTTCGAAAGGTCTAAGGTTTTTATAATTTAGTTTATTACTTAGTTATTTCGTTTTAATATTATAATAAAAAAAATAGGTATTATCCCCCTTTTTTAAAAATAATCCTTTAATCCTTAATCTATCTACGTTCTTTTTTATATATTATTATATAAACTCGAAGTTTAATAAGGTTTATTTATAAATCTCTTTAAGTTTATTTATATTTATTATAGTTTTTATAGTTTATAGTTCTTAGTATACTTCTCTATATATTATTAATTAAAATCCGTAATTAAAATAAAACAGGGATTTTTTCGTACTTTTACTAACTATATTATTATATATAAACTAAGCTATTACTAAAATTACTACTTAATTATTTTAGTTATAGTTTATATAATAATAAAAGCATATTTTAAGGATTTAGTTAATCCTTTTTATTTATTTATCGGTTTATAAGTAAAACGATATTAATAGTTTATAGTTTATATTAAGTTACGAAATTAGAGATTTCTAAAACTTTTAAATAAATAGCTTATTTTTATTAAATATAATTTCTTTTAATAAACCGTAGTTTAAAAGTATAACCTTAGTAAATATATATACTAGGTCTTTTATAATACTTAATTCTTTATAAGGAATAAAATACGTAAATTTAGTAAGTTAGTTAACTATAACTAAGATATTATTATATTATATTTTAATAAATAGTTCTTTAAACTTTAGTAGTTTAATAATAAAGTCTTATATAATTAATTACTATATTTTTATTAGTAATTATAACGGTTATAGCTCGCTATATAGTTTATACGGGCTATTTTTATTTTTTCTTATAAATTATATAGTCCTTAATTACCTCTATAATTTTAATATATATAGCGGATTTATTATAATATTAGTAAATCCGTTTTTATATTTTAGTTATTCTTTAATAACCGTATACTAGTATATTATAAATTTTTATAATAAGCTTAGGGGTTATCTTTTTAATTAGGCTAGTATTAATCTTTTTAATTATTATAAAAAGTTTTATAATAAATATAAAGCTTTTATCTTTCTCTTATTTAAAAATAACTTAAGTTTTTTTAAAGACCGCTACTTCGTAATTAAGTCTTTTATTAAAAGCGTCTATTTTACTATTTTTTAATCCTTTTTAATAAATAATTTAAAAATTATATTTAAATAAGAACTCGCTCTATTTAACTTATTATTTATTTAGATTCTTATTTATTATAAAATTTATAAAGTTCTTATAGTTTATATAAACTATAATTTCGTATTTAATTTTAAATAATTATAATTTCTATTTTTAAAATACTTTAATAATTATTATTAATTCTTTATTATGAATTTACTAATTTAATTCTACTCTATAAAATACTTTAGAATAGAAATAATATAAATAAAGCTTTTTTTATTTATCTTATTATCCTAGGACTACTTTTATAATAAAGTTTAAAGTATTAGTTTTAATTTTAAAAAGTTTTTAGGGGTCCGAAATTATAATAACTAGTTTAAAAACGACTATATTTTTAATTTTAATAAATACCTCTTCGTACTTAGGGTTTTAAATAAATAGGTTATCTTTTTATATTAAATTATTAAGAAGTCTAATTATATTAGTATAGTTTTTAAAAAATTGTTAATAAAAGTTAATAAATTTTAAAAATCTTTATATATCCTTAACGTTTTATAGTATAAACTAATTCTTAACTACTTTTATTTTTAATACTTATATATAAATTTATTTTAGTATAATAGTATATTTAAAGAAGTTTACTTTTTATATATAGAACTCGTATTTAAAGAGTTTAGTATATAATTTAGTATTTTAGAGCTTTTAAAATACTCTATAAATATACTTTTTATATATTTTAAAATTAAGGGAGAAAATAAGAATATTATTAATATAAATAATAATAAAAATATTAATATACTCCTAGAGTACGTCTTTCGAGACAGTGGGAGTATCCATTGATACTGTGTATTAATACTGTGTAAATGATACCGAGAACCGCCCGAGCAGCCAGCAAAGGCAGAATAAAAAAAACAAATACTCCTAGAGTACGTAGTTAATTATTATTTAAAAAGTTATTAGAGTATTAGTAAATCCGAAGGGTATAACGAGGTACTTAAAGAGTCCTCTATGAGTTCGGAATATCGTTTTCCATTTATCTCCTTTTTTAATTTAAGTTTAGTTAAATACTTTTTTAAAATTAATAGTAATAAACTAGTTAGCTCTATAAAATAAATCTCTAAGCTTAGTAATAAGTAATAAAGGATAGTAATTCTTTTTTATAATTTTATTAAGTCTTTTATAATTAATAATAAGCCTTTATTTCTTTACTCCTTTTTTTAATATAAAAAATAGAGGTAATTTTATAAGGGAATTTAATAATTAAATATATCTCTTTTTAAGGTTTTTATTAATATATTTATTAAAATATTTTTATTTGTCTTAGTTTATTAAGTATATTAAAAAGACCCGGGTTATTTCCCTTTTTTAATTTCGATTTTTATATTTTAACTATTATATTTTAATAATCCTATTTTTTTAGGTTTTATAAATAGTTTTATATATATTTAGTACTCTTTAAGTATAGTTTAAATTTATTACGATCCTCAATCGTTAGTACTATATACGAACTTTTTAAAGCCTTTTACTATTTTAATAAAAGCTATATATTATATTTATTCTCGTTTTTTAAGAGTTATTAAAAATCTATTTAAACCCTTTTTTTTTAAATCGTTTAGTAACTAGATTCTTTTAGAGAACTTAGTTAATAATTTAATTTATCTACGGGTTATGCTTTTATAACTACGAGATTCTTAGGATAATATTAATATCTCCGATTTTTATAATATTATATTATAATTATTTTTATTAATTATTAATATATATTAAGAGATATACGGTCTCCTAATTAATATATTCGTAATTATAATCAACTCGTTCTCTTTTTACTATTTATAATTAATATAAGTTATCCTTTTATATTTATAATAAGTGGAGTTTATTTACTATTTTAAATAAAATATAAGTTTTTTATATGCCGCTATTAATAATAATATTTAATCCTCGTTTATAAATATCGAAGTTAACTTATAAATATACGTCGTTACGTTATTTAGTTATATATAAGAACTTTTTTTTTATTTTTACCTTTTATCGTTCTTTGATAATTAGTTTTTTTAATTTTTTATTATTTATTTCTTTAGATAGTTTTTTTATTTATATCTTTTTTAAAATTTCTTTTATACTTTAGCCTTTTGAATATAGTAAATTTAATATTAATTATATTTATAGTCTTCTTATTTTATATATTTACTATCAAAGTATTTTATAAAAAAACTAGGATCTAGTTTAAATATTACTTTATTATTATTATTAAAGCTTAATAATATCTAACTAAGTAGCTAGTTTTTTACGTAAATATCCTTAATAAGTTTACTATTACGTCTTTATAAATAAAAACGGTTATCGTATTTATATACGAAGTACTAAGTATATTTATTATTTAAGTATTTTTTTTAAAAGAATTCTTTATAAAAGGGATCTTTAGGGTTAAGTAGAGAGTAATTTTTATTTATATAGGGGGTTATTATAACCTTTTTATATTCTTTAGTTCTATAAAACTAAATAGTTTAGTTATCCTTAAATAAATAAATATATTTATATTATAATTTATTATTATCCTCTTTAAAATTAGTATTATTAATACTAAGTAGTACTTTATAATCGATCTCTATTTAAGTATATTATTAAGTAACGTTACGAAGTTTATCCGAATTATAAAGTAATTTTGTTTTATTAAAATAAAAAGAACTAGTTAAATTTTAATATTTTTTTCCCTAAGGTTAAAGTTAAATTCTTTTTTTATAATTCCGAAATTAAGAGTCGGTTTTTTAATTATTTTAATTTTATTTTTATATAAGAGGTTTTCGAGCTACTTTTCAATTTTATAAATAAACTTTTTATTACTGTTTACTTATTATATTATATAAATAGACTTAGTTAGGACTTTATTTAAATTAAATTCTTTTAAAACTTAATAAATTATTTTAATTTTATATAGTTTTATTATACTATTAGAATGGGGTAGGGCGATTAGTCTTAGTATTTCTTTTCTCTAAAACTAATTAAGTCTAGGGACCTATAGGAGAGCTAATTAAAAAAAAATATAAGGAGAAGGGCCCCCGATTAGAGAGAGGAGCTAAGTAGCGCAGATTTTTATTTTAATTATATATATACCTTTTTTAAAATCGAACTAGAGCTTTTTTAATAATTTATTTTTAAATACGATAATATAAGATGATTAGGAGCTCTACCCTTTTAATCTAGTTAATATTACCCTTTTTCCTTAGTTATAACTCCGTTAATTAAGGCTATATTAACCTAATTAAAAGAGGTATTTTATATTATTTTTATAAATATTAATAGTTCTTTTTAAGTACTATACTATAAAAGTCCTTTATACCCTATACTTTTTTAATAGTCTCCCTTTTTAGAAATCCCTTCCCTTTTTAAATAAGAGAATAAGTAAAAAAAAGCCCGACTTAATCAGAAATAATTTAAATAAATAAATAAAAAAAAGCGGCGTAATAATTAAAATAAATACGAGTAGTAAGACTTTAATTAAAAAAAAGACTAAACGATTAAAATACGAAAACGAAAATATATAAAAAAGGGCTTTTTATTTAATAAGAGGGGGATATAATAAACCCCGATAAGTAAGTAAGATAGATAAATAAAAAAATACGTAAATACTTAGGACCGGATCGGGCCTAAATATAGACGCTATAATAGTATAATAAAACGAACGACGAGTTAGGATTAGAACTAATAGAATACTTTAATAAGTATAACTAATTATTTAACTAAACTATTCCTTATTAATTAATATAGCCTAGAGATTCGATAATAAACTTATTTAGAAATATAAATACGTCGGACTAAGGGCGCTTAAAAAACTAGCTTTTAACTAAACCTATTAGTAATTTTAATTAATATTATTATAAGCTTAATATAAAGTTTAATTAAAACTCTAGTTATATACTTAGTAAGGGCTAAAAAGGACGGCCTAAATTATATTAATTAGGATAATAACTACGCTCTAGTTATTAAAACGGCTCTTCTCTTCTCTTTTTAAACTCTATTTAGAGTAAATAAACTAATATAAGATTATTAAAATTATAAACTAAATCGATAAACTATACTTTTAATAACCTCGGACTATAAATATAAATAATTAATATATTACTTTTATTATTATTAACGACCCTTAGGATATTTAATTATACAAACCTAACCCTTTTACTTTAAATAAACTATTTACTAAACTAGCTTTTATAGTTTATTAAGACCCGTAGATTATAAAGTTATTTAATAATAAGAAGCCTATTTTTAATAATAAATTTACTCGCTAATTTAATTAAAAAAAGCTAGTTATAGCTTAGGTTAGGATAGATACTTTAATTAATACCCTCCTAAGTACTATCGCTACTTAGATCTATATAACCGCGCTTTAAACTAAGGACCCTACGATTCCTTAGCCTAATTTAATAAAAAATATAAGGTTTTATAAAATACTATTCCCTAGTTAAAAAAGGACTATAATCTTTAAAAATAATAATATTATAAACTTTTTAAAAAAGTTCGAGGATTAGTACGAGATTAATAAGGTCCCGGACCGATTTAGGGGTAAACTTATTATATATATTATAAGAGGAGATTATTAAACTCTAGTTAAGGACGCGATTAGAGAACTACCCTAGGCCTAAGCTAAGGATTTCTTTTTAAAAAAGTATAAAAAATAGAATACTAACTACTTTTTAAATAAAAAAAAGTAGATTAAAAAAGTTATTAAAAAACTACTTATCTCGTCTTCCGACTTAAACTTTACTTAAGTACTATTTACTAAGATTAATAATATAATTACCCTTATTAAATAATAAAACCTTTATATTATAACTAATAAGAGCTTAATTAAAGCTATATATAAGCGGTTCTATACTAATATTATAAAAAAAGTAATAAAAAAAGTAATAAAAAAAGTCGGGGTTACTTTAAATAGCTTTATTAAATTAATAAAGTACGCGAGGTTTAAAATAGGACTTTTTAATACGATCGCATATAAAAAAGAATATAACCCACTCTTTATAAATAATTAAAATTAACTTAAAACCTTACTACGATCCCCTATTTTATAAGCGTATAAAAATACTTAGTACTAGTATCCGAACCGCTAATAATATTACTAACTAATAATAGGGGCCTAGGTTACCTAGGTAGTTACTAATAATACTACTAATTCTA
Source organism: Colletotrichum cuscutae (assembly GCA_030869315.1). Lineage (NCBI taxonomy): Eukaryota > Fungi > Ascomycota > Sordariomycetes > Glomerellales > Glomerellaceae > Colletotrichum > Colletotrichum cuscutae. Next base: position 18,596 of record MPDP01000032.1, on the reverse strand, counting down.
ACCTAGCTAACAAAATAAATAAACTAAAAATTTATTAAAATAGTATTTACTCTCGAAGTCCTGCCCGTATATTTAATATAAGCGCTATGCGTCCTAATCGGCCCCCGATTATAGGACCTAGAAACCGTTACTAATATTACTAAAGTCTATACTACTAAATTATTAAAGATTATAATTAGTATACTCTTAATAAGGACGCTTATTTTATTATTTTAGCTTAGGGAGCTTAGTGTTATAAAAAGCGCAATAATTAAAAGCTTATAAAAAATATCCCCTTTATTATAATTAAAAATAAAAAAAAGCGTACGATCGCTAATTACGTTACCCTTCTTTTTTATATAATAAATATATTAACTAAAAAAAATACTAAGCTTTTAACTAAGTAGATTCTAAACTATTAAATCGGACTACCTTAGTAAACTATACTTATACTTCCCTTAGCTAATCCTATAAGTATAGTTAAATACGTCTACGTAGTACGACCTAACTTAGGCTATTATAGCTAAGCGGACGTCTATACTATTTATAAAAAAAGACTACCTAAGAACCGTACCTTAGTAACTATATTATACTTTAAAAAGATATATAAAATTAATAACCCGAGCTAGCCTTTATAATTTAAAAAAAAAACGGTTTTTTTTTTCTAATTAAAAAAAAAAATTATAAAAATTAATAATAGTAATAAGGTTTTTAAAATAATAGAGAACGTAACCTCTATATCTATTTCTAAGCCCTAGCTTACTAAAGTCCTAATTAGTACCCCTAATACTAGTACTTAAAAAACTTAAGAACCTCTTTTTTATAAAACTTAAAAAATAATAATTATAAATTAGACCTATAACTTTAACCTTAAGGCTAAAATAAAAAAACTAATAAAAAAGAGGCTCGAGGCCCCGATCTCGCTTCTTATAAACCTCTTATAGAAAATTATACTAAAATATATTATAATAATAATAATTTTAATACGTAATTAAAAGTATTTTAATACTAATAAAATCTTATTAAAAGCTCTAAAGTCCTTAGTAAATTTAATAAAAAATAAGTAATAATAAAAAGATATTAAAAATCTCTTTAATAAGTATAACTAAAATATCTTTCTAAGGCTAAGCTATATAGCTAAGATTAGTAAAGTTAGAGGTACTAATCTGACTTCTAAGCTTTTAACTTCCGTAATCTTAAACACCTATCTCTAATTAAAAATCTAAATATCTAACGTAAATTAGGATAATAAAAGTTCGATAATCGTTACTATCCTAAATATTAAAACGTAAATTAATATCCTCTTAAAATAATACATTAAAAAAACTAGTATTTCTTATATAGTAACGAAGCTTTAAATATAGACGTTTAAATATAATCTAGCTAGCTAAATAACTTTTAATAGCTTCTATTTTACGGATATATAAATTAATAAGTTTAAAATAACTACTTATTTCTTTATTAAGGACGAGCAAGAGACCTCTAATCCGTTATTACTAAGTCTTTTATTTATATAAAATACTAAACTATCTTTTAGATATAATAAGTTAATAATTACCGCTCTAATCTATATTAAAAATACGAGGCTGAAAATCCCTATAAAAATAATTAGGACGAGCGGTTTTTAAAACGTAAAAGATATCTTACCCTAGCTTAAATAGTACGTAAAAAAAGTTTTTAAATTAGAAAATTAAATACTAATAATATAACTAAGGATACTACTAGTTCTAATAACCCCTACTTAAAATCTAAGTTAAAAAAAAACGAGCGTATTATAGTAATTTTAAATTAAAGCTAAGCTAATTAAATTATAATTATAATTACGCTTTATATAATTTAACTTTAGATTATATAAATTAGGAAAGTAATAGCGGCCGCTCGGGGTAAGGCTAGAAATAGACTAAACGGATTAGCTAACTAAAACGATTTACGTTTTTTAATAAGAATACCTACTTCTTAATAAGAGGAGTTATATATCGAGCAACGAATTACGAAACTAAAACAAAAGGTATTAAAATAGTATAAAATAGCTAAAAAAGCCTTTTATAAAATTCTTTATATTATAAAAGCTAATATAATATATAAAAAAAAGGACTAGAAGGTTTAGCTAGTTAATAACGCGCCCTCTAATAGATTAATACTTAATAACGATCCTTATTAAAAGCTTAAAAAACTTAAAGAGGTTAAAAATAAACTATGAAACTAATCGGGCCCCTATAAAGATATTATTATACCTAAGTTCTTAAATATAAAACTAGGCTCTAAATTAATAAACGACCGCTTCTAAGCTATTTTTAAGAATTATAACTATCTCTTATTTTATAAATAAGATCTCCTTAAGTAAATACTCCTTAATTAAGAAAAAGTATTAGTATAGGACTTTTTTAAATACGGCTATCTTAACCCTATAATCGTACTATTATAATTAATTAAAACTATACCCTATAAGGCTTAGTAAATAAAGGGTATCCCAATTTTAAAAGCTCTATTATTAAAAACTTTTAAAATAATCTAAGAATATATTACCTAAGGTATTATTAAAAAAAGCTATACTGCGTATTAGAACCTCTAGTTCTTAATAATAAAAAAGAATAGCGGTCTTTAGCTAATTAACTTAATAACTAAGGTTAACACTATTACCTTTTAAAACGCTTAGTAACTACTTAATATTAATAAGTTCTTAGAAAAATTTATTATAAATTAACTTATTTCCTTTTTAAATTTCTTTTCTAACTACGATTAGATCTCTTTAAATAAAAAAAGCTACGATTTAATAACCTTTTTAACTTTACTTAGGCTATATAAATACTATACCCTCTTAATAAGAGTAATAAATTTAGTAACCTAATTCTATCGGATTATAACCCGTATTCTCTACGACTTAATTCTAAAATACTATAGCGCTTTTATTAATAATATTATAATTAAAGGCCCACGATCTTACTATAATAATAAGTACTTAACTAACTATCCCGGGATCTAGTAATTTATTTACGAATACCTCTAAAATATTAATTAAGTCTTAGTTAACGTTAAGCTAGTTAGCTATACTATCTCTGGAGTAAAGTCGTAATAATACTAACTATCCGTAGTTATTATAAGCTACCTCTATAATATAAAAGAGAAATAGCCTAATTAAGTTAAAGTCCTTAAGATCTTTAAATAGATAAAATACTTAAACGTCTTAGAAATTAGATCGTTTCTTAATATTATTACCTTTTATTACTACTAAATTAAGTAATTTCTTTTTAAAATAGCCCTATTATACTCCCTACTTAGTAAGAACTAATCCTTTAAATAGAGAGCGCTATAAATTAAAATTATAAAAATACTTAAAAAAGCGATTATTATAGCTCCTATTCTAGTTTTATTAAACTATAGTACTAAGGCCGGACGGATTATTTTTATAATAAATACTAGTATTAAAAAATAGGGTAGTACGCTTAGTTAGATCGTTAATAACGAACGTATTATTACTTAATACGAGAGCAGGATATAGTACGGACTAGAGCTTAATTATAACTTTAAAAAACTTAAAATACGAGGCGTTTTAATAAGCCTAAAGCGTCTTTATAATTATTTATTTAAAATTAACTTCTTATTAAAAACCGACGCCTAAGTCCTAGTTACTTAGATTAATAATATAGTAAATAACTTATTATTAGTAATAATAATACGCTAGCTCTCTTAAATTAAACTTTTCGACTTTAAGATTAAGCATATTAATAAAAAAAAATACTACGGTAAATAGCTTTTTAAAAAAAACCCCTAGTTAATTTAACCTAGTCGAGACAGAGCTTAATAAGGATATTAAAGACTTTATTAACGCACGAGTCCTACGAACACGAGTTATAAAAAACTTTTTTATTATAGTATATAGTTATAATAACGCTACTATTAATTAAATATAGAAAATAAATATTCTAACTAATATACTAGTACTAAACGAATAATAATTAGACCTCTTAAAGTAAATTACCTATTTCCTTCTTATTCTAAAAAGGCTAGCTAGTATACTTTTTAATTAGTTTAGACATTTTAAATAAATAGTAACACGATTTATTATATAAAATAAACTTCTATTTTAATAAAGAACGAAAACTCGTCCTTAACCTACTTAAATAATTAATAATAAGCATTACTAAGTAAACTTAATTAGTAAAGTATATAATAAGTCTAGGTATAGGGGACGAGAGGTTATATATTTCCGTTTTATAAAACGATATTACTAACTAAGAATATACGCTTAGACTTAGGAACTAATTATAACCTACGAAGCCTATTAAAAAGCTAAATTATAATACTTTAATAACCCCTATATATTTACGGTTCCGATTTACGAACCTTTCTCTAGGGTCTATTTAAATATTTAGTATATAAGTAAATAAAAAGTTATTAAAGCGTATTATAAGTTTATAAAATACTTAAAAGCGCGGATTATAATAAACGCTATATTAAAAAATATTATAAAGTTTATTTAAGAAGATATTATTTATTATTATAAGATCTATAGTACTTTAATTATTAACGGGGGATAAGAAAATATAAGTACTATAACGTAGCTTAATCGATAATATAGTACTTAGTAAAAAGTTATATTAGTTTATAACCCTCGTACTAACGGGCTCTTTAAAAAGGGTTACTAACCTATTATATATATACTTCGTATCTAATTAAATTAAAAGAAAAAATATTAAACTAATACTAGCTATAGCCCTTTTTATAAATAGGATAATTATTAAAATATTATTAGGTTATATACCGTTCTATCTTATTTATAGTCGTTATATAACGACCCCGATCGAAAAAAAAACGGTAATTTAAAAAATACTTAATTAAAAAAATATATATATAACGGATTAAAAAGTCTAAGCTTAATTACGAGCTTTTACCTCTTTAATAAACGACCGGGAAGCTATAGTTAATAAAGTTACTTAATACTAAGCCTAAACCTATAACTAGTTTAACTCTTTATATACCCTCCGATTAATAAAGTTATAAACTAGCGATCTAGTTCTTATTTTTAACATTTAATAAAAAAATAATATATTAATTTTTAAAAAACTCGATTATTATTAATAAAAACCTTTTTATATCTACTTAGCTATTTTAAATAGATTATTATATTAACTAGAGACGCTTATTAATAAACTAATTATAGGGGCTACTTATATTAATAATTAATTTAAAAAGTTCTTAAAGTTTTTAAAAAGCCTCTACTTATTACTTAATAAATCTAATTTTTATAAAGACTTTACTTCTAACTTAACTAACCTTCTATTTTTATAAAATAATATAATTAACGCCGCGATTTTACTTTTTAATTATAATAATAATATAATAAACTCTAAGGACGAGGATACTTAACTAATTACTAAGTAAACCTAATTATAAGTAAGGGCCTCTCAAGAGGGCTAAATTACCCCTTACTACTACTAATCCCTAGTATAAGCTACGAGTTCTTTTTATTTATTAAATATTATTTTATAAAGATATTATTAAATCTTACTAATTCTTTAGTTATTTTTTTATTTAGATCTAGGATAAAAATATAAAGGGACGATAAAAAGAGAAGAATTATTTTTTAATTATTATAATTAAAAACCTAACGACCTTATTTACTAATTATATAATCGTATTAAAAAACCCTACCTCTCTCTTTAAATATCTAAGCCTAGCTCCCTATTTAATCGAGCCCGTTTAGTATCTAACTTAGCCTATATAACCTCTTATTCTACTTATTTTATCTTAATATATTAATAACTTTTATAAGTTATAAATATATAGTTTTTAATAAAGTACGTAAAAGGGGCGTTTTTAAGAACGGAATCGTACTTATCCTCTTTAGTCTTAGTAATATTAATCTAATTAGAGATTATATAAACTAAAGTCTTAACTCTCTTAATATTAATTAGGATTAAAAACGCTACCCTACTACTACTTATTATATAATAATAATAATAACCTTATTTAAAGTCGGCTCTAAATTAACTAATAGCCTACTAGTTATTACTCTTTTTAAAGTAGTATTTCTTATTTTTAGAATATATATAATTATTATATCGATCGTTAGAATAATTTAAAAAAAAACCGTACTTAAAATAGGGGACTATCTTTTTAACTAGCTCCTTAGTATTAGAACTAATATATTTCTAAAAAAACTATATATAATAATTATAAAATATAGTATTCCGAACGCTATAAGCCTAGATAAGTAAAAAATTAATAATAAGGGTTCGTTTACCTAATCGCTAGGACAAAGGGCTAAAATAACTAATATAATTATAATTAATAAAAACCCGACGGCTCTACGAAAATAATCCGCCCACAATACCTAGATTATAAACGTACTTCTTAATAACGTTCTAATTTATAATTAATTACTAAAACTTCTAAGCTATTTCTCTTTTAATATACTTATTAACCTAAGGATTTATAATATAAAATTCGGTATAAAACTCTCTAGCTAATTTAAAAAGAGTTAATTAACTAGTAGTCTTAAGGATCTAAAAAAGAGTAATATTAGATTAAAATAAGGATTAAAAAAATTAAATAGGGTAATACTTACTATAGTTTACTTTTTACTAACTTTTTAAAACTTATAGTCCTAAGTTTTTTAAAAATAGACCTTTTTAAGAGCAGAAGAGGAATATTACTAAAGCCGGACGTCGTAATAAATAGTTTTAGTAATTTAATATATGTTATTAGTAGCCGAAGTATTAAATATAATAAGTAAATAGATTATATTACTAAAAAAAAAAGAAACCGAGTAAAAAAAGATAATTACGATTAAGAAGCTATTATTTAAAAAAAATAAAAAGTAATAAAGAAATCGAAAAAGGGCCTCTATATACCCCCCCCCTTAGATCCGGGGTATTAAAAAAGAAAGCACTATAGGCCTCTTAGCTAATCAGCGCTAAATTATAGCTACTATATAAAAAAAAGAAAGAATAAATTATAGGATCGGGGCCTTTTTATTATTTATAATATAGTACCTTCTTTTTTAATTAGCAAAGGCCGCCCTTATAATTAGTATAAAAAGGTAGCTTTTTACTCGGCTACCTAACTTTTCTTTCTTCCCTCCTTAACTACTTCCCTATAACTACTACTAATTAAACTTCCTTTAATTTTTACTTTTTAATCTATTATATAAATACTAACCTAGCGATTTATAATAGCCTCCTTACTTCCTATCTCCTTTTTTAAGCCGGATAATAAAAAGAATATAGCGCGAATTTAGGGCCCAATTACGATAAAAAACTTTAAAAACGATACTAAATACTAGCTAAGAAAGTAAAATTTAGATAGATATATTATTTTTAATAAGACTAACCCTAGGACTATAATAAATACTAAAAACTCTTAGTTTATTAATTTTAATACGAACTATTAATATAAAGCGTATACTAACTATTACTTAAACTTAGTACTTAAGCGAACTAGTTTTTTTTAAATAATCCTAACCCCTTATAAAATCGACTTTCCTAATTAACTTAGTATAGGGGACGAACTTCTCTTTTTTAATTAGCGCCCCGAGGCTTTTGAGGGTTTAAAAAACTAAAAAACTTAAATAAGTTAGACCTACTATAAGGTAATAAAGATCCTAACTAATTATTATAACCTTTAAAAATACTTATTATATAAAGATTAAATTTAAAAATATAAAATTAGATCCGTAATAAAGGTTAAAATATAGGACCTCGCTCTAGTACGTAATATAGTTATAATTAAAAAGGGATAAGAGAGTACTTTTAAACTAAATAAGACCCCTACCCTAATCCCTTAAACTTAAGAAATTATATAAAAAATTAGGACTTTAGTATACTTAGTAATCTTCCCTTTTTATATTAATAATCCGGGCTATTTTATAAAAATAATTATTAATTAGTAAAATAGTATAGTTTATTAGTACGATCTAAAGTAAGTTCTTAGGTATTTAGAAAGGATATTTATTATTAATATCTAAATACTAAAGGCCTTCTATAACCGGATCGATATACCTCTTTATATTTAATAACTAATCGATATAAGCGCTTACGTAATCCCTATAGCACAATAGCTAGGTAAATAAGAATACGGTTTATATATACTTAAATAGTTTCATAATATAATTTAATACGGCTAGCTTAACCTAACTTATAACACATATTAAATAACTTATAAATACTTTAAATTATTTAATAATAAACTCTACGTAGCTTAGATTTAATAAATTAACTATAAGTTTTAATATAATAGTTATTACCCTTTTAATATAATAAAACCTCCCTTAGAAAAGTCTTTTAATAAAATAATAAATAATTAGGACTTTAAAAATAAGCCTTATACTAACTTAGATAACTCTAATTATACTATAACTAACGCCCCTAAAGTACTAACTCTTTAAAAATCTAGTTCTTACTTACCTAGCCTCGGGTTTATTAATTAAGATCTAAGAATTTATAACCCCCGTAATTATAACTATTATATTCTTATTAATCCTATATATTTTAAAAAAACGTATAAAATAATTAAAAACCTTAAGTAAGAACTTACTATTTTTAAAAAGTTATTCTTACTATCTTAATCCTTAAAAATACTAAAAAGTACCTAAGGATTTATAATAAATAGCGACCCTAATTAAACTCTGTGGGTAATTAAATTAATAAAAGCTATTAACTAGTATCTAAACGTTATTATTAATAATTAATTTATATACTTAATTAATACTCCTAAGACCTGTTAAGTTATAAAATCTTTATTAAATATATTACTACTTAAGTCGCTACTACGCCTTAGCTTAGCTCTTAATAAAGCTAGTCTAAGTAACTAAAGAGGTAATCCTTTAAATACTCTAGTTAGGGGTAAGAATAGTCTTATTATAAAAACTCTAATTAAAGTACTAAGGGTTTAGTTAAAATAAGAGGTTATTAAGTATACGCTCTCTAAACGTAATTAGGCTATATAAGAGAATAATAAATATTAGTATTAAGAACTAACTAAGTTTTATTAAGATCTCTTATAGTATTATAATATATATATAAGTAAAGTTAATATTAATAAGAGTATAAGGGAATAATAAGTTAATTAATATAATAACCCGATTATAAAAGCTATATATATAACTCTAACTTATACTCTTTAAATACCGCTATTAATAAAAAAATCTAAAAAAAATTAAGCTAATAAAGGTTAGGATTAGAAGATTACTAAAAAAGATTAAAATAAGAACTAAGTAAAGTTAGTAAAAAAAGTAATAAAAGTAAAAGAAATAAAAAAAGCGATTATAAAAAGAAAAAGTAAGTAGAAAGCTTAATATAATTAATTATATATAATAACTAGGACTAATTTAAAATAATTTCTTTTTATAAAAGATTAAGAAAAAAGAAATTAAGGGACGATTAGAATAGGGTAGGGCGATTAGTCTTAGTATTTCTTTTTTTTAAAGCTAATTAAGTCTAGGGACTTATAAAAAAGTTAATTAAAAGAAGATATAAGGAGAAGGGCCCCTAATTAGGGAGAGGAGCTTAGTAGTACGGATTTTTATTTTAATTATATATATACCTTTTTAAAATTAAACTAGAGCCTTTTTAATAATTTATTTTTAAATATAATAATATAAGATAATTATAGGTTTCCCTCTTATAGGGGAATTAGTTCGAACCGTGGGTTAATAAAGAGATTAATTTAATAATATAAATTTCTACGTAGTATAAAAAGGAGGTTCTAACCGTAAGTTAGGCTAGCTACGATAATCCTAAATAGGGCCCCTAATTAGCCCCTATGCGATCGACTATATACCGCGGTCGAATTAGACTTCCGATCTAATACTAACTTTCTCTTTTTTTTTTTCGATTTAATTACTATAGTTAGAGGTATAATTTAACCTCGGGCCCGTTTACTAGGTCGTCTCCTTTTCTCTTTTTTTTCTATTCTTTTTTTATAACCTATCTTTCTATTCGTACGTTAACTTTTTTACTACTTATAAATTACTTTAACCCCTTATTAAGTACTATTTTTATAAAAGCGTTAGCGAGGTTATTATTATTATTAATCTAACGGATTTCGAAGATCTCGCGCCTTTTATATAATTACCTAAGGGCTATAATATTAATTATAAACCTCTTTTCCTTCGTAGTTCCTAATTTAATAAGATATTCGTATAGTGAGTAAGAATCCGTATAAATAATTATTAAGATTAGTAAAAGGCTAAGTCAATCGGTAATTCTCCTTAGCGTTATTAAAATCGCGTAGGCGAGGTTAACGCTATTAACTATATTATAAACTTCTAATACTAGTATACTTCTTATTATCTACTTATTTTTAATTAACGAGTAATAAATTATATTACTATATATTATAAATTCGCTCTTACTTATACTCTTATTAATAAGAATAATAATATACCTTAATTATAAAATAAGGTCCTTATTATTTATAAATAAGCTATTTATAAATACGTAAAGCTTACTAGTCATAAGGTCGATCGGGTAATAAATAAGACCTTAATTAAAATTCGATTACTATTACTTAAGCCGCTTATTAAGTACCTCGATATCTTATTTATTTAGTTTTATAGCTTATACTACTCTAGCGTAGTTAAAAGTCGCCTCGGGCTAGTATATACTTATAATATATACCCCTTACGCAAGCTTAGCCTTATATCGCTTTTTAATATTAATTACGTTTAGATTAATAAAGCTAATTTTCTTATCTTACCCCTTTTATTAAAAAACGATAGTTTCCCCCTTAATTATAAGAATCCCGCTATTAAATATTAATAAGTTATTTATTATTTGTTTTTTTTTATTCTGCCTTTGCTGGCTGCTCGGGCGGTTCTCGGTATTATTTACACAGTATTAATTCACAGTATCAATGGATACTCCCACTGTCTCGATAGACTATAAGTTATTTATTATAAAGACCTCTTTTAGCTTCGCTACGAAGCCTGCTTTTTAAAGCTCTTTATCCTCCTTTTTTATAAAGTTAATATTAAATAAGCCTAATATATCGTTAGTCTATATTCTAATAATTCTAAATTAGTTACCTATGTACTTAGAGACTAGTAAGCACAGGTCGTACATAGATATAACTATCGATAATTAATTAATATAAAAATCGTAATAAGTAGCTTATTAATAAGTACCTAATTTTACGAGCCTATATAATAGCTTAAGTACTTTAATAATCGTACTTTCTAAGTACTTACTAGCCATTTTTTTTAGTAAATAAGCTAGGATTTTTTTTATAAGCCCTATAGCTAATTAAGTATACGCCTAAATAATATCACGGCTCCAAATCTCGTATCCCTTTTTCTATAATAATACTATTAGTACTATTATTAATCGTTAGTTATAGCGCTATATTATAAGCGATTATATAAGCAGCGTTACTTTCTTAACGTCGCCGTACCCCTAAATTACGTATCTAAACTTTTCGTACGGCTAGGGTATTCTTTTCCTTTTAATCTTACGAACTATTCGTAATTTAAATATATAAAAGTTTATATACTTCTCTAGGTTATAGAAAATAAATTAATAAACCCCTCGATTGTAAAGAGTATTTACTTCGATTAAATCTAATTCTTTATATAGCTTTTTAATAGTTATAATTATACCTTCCTTACGTAGTTTAATTACTAGCTCGAAATCGGCTTTCTCTTTTACTATATAAAAAGTATTAATTACCTCGTTATTAATAATAAATTACTACGTTAGTACTTACTATTGTAGTCTTCTGTAACGTCTCGCTAGTAGTATTAGTACCCTTTTAGCAATTTCCTTTTCCTCGTCGTTTATTAATACTACTACGACGATTTTATTAAAAATAATTTCCTATACTTCTACCGCGGGTTATATAGTTTCCCCTAGCTCTTTTTTTTTTATAAATTAGAAATTACCTTACTAAGATCTATATAATATAGTCTTATTATTATAATTAATACCTCGAGGGGTTAGTTATGATCCCTCGCGATTATATAAGATCGCTTATTAATAAAGATTAATTTATATAGCCTAGCCTACTATTAAGTATTTTTATATTATACTCGTATATCCGAATTTAGTAATATATCTAAATTACCCCCTATATTAGGCTTATTATACGTAGTAATTACCTCGTTAACTTACCTTTTTATGCTTACCTCACACAGTACCTATATTACTTTTTTAACTACTCGGGCTCGTTAACTTACGTTTAGTAATAATAGCGAGGCTAAGGTCGTTCTTAAATATACTCTAAATACGAAAAGCGTTAGTATAAGCCCGTTAGGCCTTATAGTGTTATTATAGTATTTAAATACCGTCTAGAGGTATTTATTATTAGTAAAATCTAGATTTTTTTCTTTAATAATTCTAAATACCCTTTTTAGTTATTAGTATACCCTTTTTATCTTTTTAATACTATAGTACGCCTTAATAAGTACGACTTTTAGCTATATACTATAGGCCGTCGCATTCTCCCTAAATTCTACTAATTTAAAGCTAGTACTAGCGTCGGTTCTAATATTATTTAGCGGTCCTTAATATATATCGATCTAGCTTTTTTATAGGGCTACTTATACCGTTTTTATTTATAGATCCCGGAGGAATTACCTTACTTAAAAGGATATAGCTTCGTTAATTACGTATAGGACTAGCTAATTATTTAAATAAAAGATATTAACGATAATTTCCTAATTAAAGTTAAGCTTATTATATAATTTAAATTTAAACCTACGTAGGCTCTGCGTATTTATTTAGTATTAGTAGTACACTTTTATTAACTACTCTAGCGCCCCTATTTTAATATTATTATTACCTAATCGCTTTAAGAAGTTATATAGCCTCGTAACTAACGGGTAACTAAATCTTTAGTATAATTATCTAAGCTCACTTTTTATTAAGTAATTAATTAACTTCGTATCGTTAGTAAGCCTTATAAACGCGTACCCCTATCGTCGTTTAACTATCTCGAAGTACTTACTACTAGAGATTCTATTCCTTATATTATTAAAAATAATACCTAGTCGATTTATATCTTTTAAATATAATAAAAATAGCGTATTAATAAGTAAAATATAAAAGGTTATCGTTCCGAAGTATATCTCGATTTTTACTATACTTAAGGTAATAATTTCCTTACCCGGGCCGAAACTAATCCTTATAATACCCGCTATTAACGTATTAAGTATTACTAGTACGATCCTCTATAGCGCCTAGAATTACCCCTTTCTTCTTATTAACTATTATAATACCCTAGTATCTAAAATAATCCCTTAAAAAGTTTCTAAGCTATACCTTTTGTTTATATAAAATACCTAAATAAGCTTAGCGTTTAAGTAGTTTAAGTAGTATAAAAAAGACCCCCCTAGTTACTATTATAATTACTTAGTACCCAATTTCTCTTTAGGTATTAAGAGAGGTAAATTTGGTATTATTAAATTTAGCAGGCCGGATTATAATTTACCTCCTTTATCCCTCTCTATACCCGTTATCTAGGGGACTTTCCCTTACTATCCGTAAATAAAAGCCTACTTATTAAGAGCTTCTACTACCTTTTACTTATTTATTTTCGTATATTTTCTAGAGGCTAACGGGGTAAAAAAAAAGTAGTTAATATTATTAATTTCGTTATAATCTAATTCGTTAGTATAGGGTATAAGGTCTTCTTTATTTTCCAAATCTTCTATAGGGTACGGATACTTTAAAATACTAAACTAGCTACCTTCGCTAGGTTCTATGCCCCCAGATCTGCCCTTATATATTATAAAAAATTAGTTAAATCGATTAGGGCTAGTTTTACTTTTTACTACCCTCGACTTTTTATATTATTCGTACGATTTAGTACGTTCTTCTTTAGAGTAATTACTTAATTAATATCTATCCTTTTTATAAATAAAATACTACTTTTTTTATTACTCTATTTATAAATTAAATCTCTACTTATTTAATAAATCTAGGCCTCCCTATTAATAATTACCGTACCTAGTTTCTTTCCCTTTCTTATTATACGTCTAGTTAACCTAGTACTACTAATAAGGGCCGTTGTATACTTAGAGGTAAGTTTAGTATAGTATTCTTACTTTAATATTAAAACTAGATCTTAGCCTCGAGCAAAGTATCTCATAGTCTTCGAGTACTTAGTATAGGGTTATTTTTACCTCTAGTACGTATTAAACTATAGTATAAAAATATCCGACTTTCTACTCGTTAGTTCTTTTATTTAGCTAGGTTTTTACTAGCTTATCGATTCGATTAATAAGCTCTTTAAGGATCTTTACTCGTAATTTACCCTCTATTATCTTAGCTATAAATATAAAAAAAATTATTTATAGCTTTAATAAGAGCTCTAGATTCTTATCGTAAGTCTTAAAGTAGCTTCGGATTATATTAATAATACTAAGAAAGTCGTTTTAATTAAGATTACGCACTACCTCGTAATAATAATTAGAAGCTTTGCTTATAAGTACGATATTAATTACTAAATAGTACTAGTATTCCCTAATCCCGACCTTTTTATAATAATTATAAAATATCGTTAGGGTTTCTTATAAAACCTTATACTTCTCCCCAAAGTATAATTTCTCTTTTAAAAAGATCTTTTTAAGGTTTATAAATTACTTCGTATTTATTAATAGATTTTTAATATCTATATACGATCCCTATATTACTACGTACTATTAGTAACTCCGGGTCGTCTACCTCCTTTTTTATTAGCTAATTAGTACTAAATTTCGTATTAGTAATAGTAATAAGCTATAAATTAAAATAAGTAGAATTATTAATTATCGTACTTCTAGTACTATATTCTACCTCTATATATCCTTTTATAATAATAAATTACCGTTAGTAATTATAAAAAGGAAATCTACGTTATTTACCCTTTTTCTAAATTTATTAAAGTAATTATACGCCTTATTAACTTATACCTAGTTCTATAGCATAAATTCCTCTTTTATAATTATTATTACTAGGATTTTATATAGTTTTCGTAATTATAATTACGTTAGTAATACCCCTCGCCCGTAGAGGAATTTATTAACTACTTTTATAATTCCTAAGTTTATTTTTATAAACTATTTATTTAGTTAGTAGCTAAGGTCGTTTACGATTTTATAAAATAAGGGTTACCCCTATAAACCCTTTTTCTTATAGACCTTAGTTAAATAGATTAATACTACGTTAATTTACTTACTATTAAGCTAATCCGTAATCTTATATATTTACGTCCCTTAATAGTCCGGGTTAATATTTACTTACTTATAAAAGATCGGGATTCTATTTAAGATCGGGTTTCTTCCTCTTCTTCCTTACCCTAACTCGCTAAGGGTTATACCCTAGCCTATACTCGTATTAATAGTCGCTAGCGTATTTAATCTTAATAAAAATATATTTAATCTATATATTAATTATAATAAGCCCGTGCTTTTATTACTTAACGAATTTATTAAGATCTAAGAGATTCTTATTTCTTCTTACTATCTCGTTATTACTCTTATTTTTATTATTTTTAATAACTACTACTACTTTTTTAAATCGCTAGCTATCGTACTTATTAAGGCCTCCTTTTTATTTAGGATAAAAAGGTAGGTTTTAATAGCCCCCTTTTTTAATAATAGTAGTAAACGTTTATATTACTATAAAAAAATATAATAATTAGTCTTATAATCTTTACTAATTATTAATTTCCGTTATTCTATATACTTCTAGCTTCCTAAGCCTCGTACTCTCTATAACCTCTAAATAACTTCCTTCTTTAACCTACCTCCTCTAGGGTAGTATTCCGTAGGAATAGTTAAATATAAATACTAAGTAGCTCGTAGAGGAGTCGTATAAGTTATTAAGTACGGTTAGTAAAGTTAAGCCCCCCCCCTTTTTTTATAAAATCGCGGGCCTTAAGGACTTATTAAAAATACTACTTATTACTTATACTTAGTAAGGTTAAATACCTTAAGGATCTTTTTTTTTATAGCCTCTCGGTACCTTATTTTATAGTTTCCTAAGTAGTATTTTTCGTAGTTTAATTACGCTAATTTAGTAATTATTACTCGCTAGTAATTCTTTTTACTAATTCGGCTAGTTAATTTTTAATTACGAGCCGGCCGTAGTAAAGTTATTTAATAAAAAAGCTATTTAAAGTAATAGCGAAATTCTAATTACTTAAGTAGTTCCGTTAATTAACGTAGTTTAACGTAGTAGACGTTAACCTCTCGTAAGTAATAAAAGACTACGATTACTTAATTCCGTATAGTATTTAAGAATCGCCTCCTTTTTTATTACTTCTATAAGGTTAATTAGTATAAATCTCTTATCCCGTATAGTATTAAGAGGTCGTTTTTTTTATATAGTAAGATACCTTACTAATCTATAATAATAAAATTTAATTACTAATTAGTATAAGTTTCCCTCTTATAAAGGAATTAGTTCGAACTATAGGTTAATAAAGAGATTAATTTAATAATATAAATTTCTGCGTAGTATAAAAAGGAGGTTCTAACCGCAGGTTGGGCTAGCTACGATAATCCTAAATAGGGCCCCTAATTAGCCCCTGCGCGATCGACTGTATGCCGCGGTCGAATTAGACTTCCGATCCGACAATAATTAAGAGCTCTACCCTTCTGATTTAGTTAATACTACCCTCTTTCCTCAGTTATAACTCCGTCGATTAAGGCCGTATTAACCCGATTAAAAGAGGTATCTTATGTTACTTTTATAGGTGTTAGTAGTTCTTCCTAAGCACCGCACCGCGAAAGTCCTTTATACCCTACACCTTTTCACTATATAAACGAGGCTACTTATAATTTCTTTAGTATCGGGTCCTCTTTTTTTAAATTTAAAAAGTTACTCTTTTATATTAGCTAAGAGTTTTTATTTAATTTATTTTTTAAAAAAGTAAAATATATCCCTCGTAATAGGGTCCGTTTTAGCCCTCTTTCTTATATTTCTATAAATCTAAGAGAGTATAGTAATATATTTAATATTATTTTCTTTAAGAGTATAGGGTTAATAAATAAGTATTAGAATGGGGTAGGGCGATTAGTCCTAATATTTCTTTTCTTTAAAACTAATTAAGTATAAGGACCTACGGGAGAGCTAATTAGAAAAAGATATAAGGAGAAGGTCCCCTAATTAGGGAGAGGAGCTTAGTAATATAGGTTTTAATTTTATTTTTATATATATACTTTTTTAGGATCGAACTAGAGCTTTTTTAATAATTTATTTTTAAATACAATAATATAAAATAATTAAGAACTTTACTTTTCTAATCCGGTTAATATTACTCTCTTTCCTTAGTTATAACTTTATTAATTAAGGCCGTATTAACCTAATTAAAGGAGGTATCTTATATTATTTTTATAAATATTAGTAGTTCTTTTTAAGTATTATACTATAAAAGTCTTTTATACCCTATACTTTTTTAATAATCTCCCCTTTTAAAAATCCCTTTTTTTTAAATAAGAAAATAAGTAAAAAAAAGCCCGACTTAATTAGAGATAATTTAAATAAATAAGTAAAAAAAAGCGGCATAATAATCAAAATAAATACGAGCAGTAGGACTCTAATTAAAAAAGAAATTAAATAATTAAAATATAAAAACGAAGATGTATAAGAAAGGGCTTTTTATTTAATAAAAGGGGGATATAATAAACCTTAATAAGCGAGCGAGATAAATAAGTAAAAAAGTACGCGGATATTTAGGACTAGATCGGGCCTAAATACGAATACTATAATAGTATAATAAAACGAATAACGAGTTAAGATTAGAACTAATAAAATACTTTAATAAGTATAATTAGTTATTTAATTAGACTATTCCCTATTAATTAATATAGCCCGGAGATCTAATAATAAACCTATTTAGCAGTATGGATACGTCGGATTAAGGGCGCTTAAGAAACTAGTTTTTAACTAGACCTATTAGTAATTTTAATTAGTATTATCGTAGGCCTAATATAAAGTCCGATTAAAACTCTAGTTATACGCTTAGTAAGGGCTAAGAAGGATAGCTTAAATTACGTTAATTAGAATAATAGCTATACTCTAGTTATTAAAACGGCTCTTCTCTTCTCTTTTTAAACTCTATTTAAAATAAATAGATTAATATAAGATTATTAAGATTATAAATAAAATTAACGAACTATATTTTTAATAACCTCGGACTATAAATATAAATAACTAATATATTACTTTTACTATTATTAGCGCCCCTTAGGACGTTTAATTATACGAACCTAACCTTTTTACTTTAAATAAACCGTTTATTAAACTAGCTTTTATAGTTTATCGAAACCTATAAACTACGGAGTTATTTAATAATAAGAAGCCTATTTTTAATAACGGATCTATTTACTAATTTAATTAGAAGAGGCTAGTTATAGCTTAGGTTAGTATAAATACTTCGATTAATACCTTTTTAAGTACTATTACTACTTAAATTTAAATAACCGTACTTTAAACTAAGGACCTTATAATTCTTTAGCCTAATTTAATAAAGAATATAAGGTTTTATAAAATACCGTTCTTTAGTTAAAAGGGGACTATAGTTTTTAAAAATAATAATATTATAAACTTTTTAAAAAAGTTCGAGGATTAGTATGAGATTAATAAGGTCCCGGACCGATTTAGGAATAAACTTATTACGTATATTATAAAAAGAGA